>PVJS01041546.1:0-17908 GCA_004027185.1 Glis glis
TTCTTTCTATTTTGTGTGCATGTGTGTGTGTGTGTGTGTGTGTGTGTGTGTGTGGTACTAGGGATTGAACCCAGGGGATTCTACATTTGAGCTACACTCTTGGAATTTTTTTATTATTTTGTAAAAGGGTCTCACTACACTGCCAAAGGCATTGCTAAGTTGTTGAAGTTGTCATGAAACTATTTAGTCTCAAAGTACAACTTAATTATATCATTAAGAGGAATATCTGAGCTGGGCATGGTGGTGCATGACTGTAATCCCAGTACTTGGGAGGCTGAGACAGGAGGACCGCAGTTTTGAGGCCAGCCTCTGCAACTTAGCAAGACTCTCATCAACCTAGCAAGGCCCTGTTTCAAAGTAAAGTAAAATGAAAATGAATAGAGCTAGTGGTGTGTCTCAGAGGTAGAATACCCCAGTGTTCAATCCCCAGTACCACAAAAAAGAAAGAGGAATCTTTGCTGCAGGAACTCATATTCTGGATATTTTAGTTCCACATTTTGTAACCCGATCGTCTATTCCATACACTATATAGCTTCTATATTGTATATAATTACGTTTAGCTGATTGTAGTTTTTGAAATAGTCTAATGAAATACCCTTTTGTCAACTTTTAGTTTTCTTACTGGAACTCTGGTTCTTAAACATTATTATTTAATATGACTAATGACACTTTTTTGAATAGATAGACTACATTCTGACAGACACTGAAGGAAATAGCTTTATTTTTAAGCATTCAATTTAATCGAAATCAACATGGTACAGTTCAAAATATATATGTTTAGTCTCCTTGAACTTGGAAGAATTACAATCCTAAAATCCACTTCTTCTCACTGTTAATAACAGTTGTATGTGAAGATCATGTCTTAAAGGCAAACCCTATGCCTACTTTCACCTCATACCGTTTCAAGTGGATCATTTGAAACATACACACTCAAGTATATTATCTTCCTTTACCCTGACATATTATTTGAATACCATATCTGCAAGAAAGCCCCAAGCATAACTATTTGGGGTGTTTTACTGTAACTATCTTCTCTCATTCTGCAATACTGTGCTCCTTGCAAAGGCAAGACTTCAAATCAAGGTGGAATCAGCAAATCGAGGGTCAGAGATCAGCATTTCCTCCCTTGTGTTTATAAAGAAGATTGGGATTCTGACTCCCCTACTGACTTATTATATGACTGGGGGGGAATTTGTGTAACTATTTAGTCCTGCCTTTTACAGAAAGGTCGCACATCTATTAGAAATACCTAGAGTTATAATAGAATGATTTCTATGTTTTTCTATGAATCACCTTGTTTACAAACATTAAACTTTGAAAAACCTTAACATGCTTTTCCCCATTAGTGGAGGTTTTCGTAGGTGAAGATCCTACTTTACTTGACAAGAACAGACAGCCAATGGCACCTGATTTTTTACTGGGCAGCCTTGGATACATTCATGGAACTCTTCCTCTTATTGTTTATGTTATTAATGTTACAGGAGGTGCCATACAGAACAACTAAAGACTTTATTTATTTATTTATTTATTTATTTATTTATTTATTTATTGGTTCTAGGGATTGAACCCAGGGACATTCTACCTTTGAACTACACCCCTAGCCTTATTTCATTTCTTTTTTTTTTTTTTTTTTTGCGGTACCGGGGATTGAACCCAGGGGTGTTTTACCTCTGAGCTATACCCCCGTACCTATTTTTTTATACTTTACTATGAAACCGGTTCTCACGAAGTTGCAGAGGCCTCACTAAGTAGCTGAGGCTGGCGGCGAATCCGGATCCTCCAGTCTCCGCCTCCCACGTACTGGGATTACAAGCATGCGCCACCACGCCTGGCTCATTTCTTTTTTTGAAACAAGGTCTTCTAAGTTGTCAATGGCCTCACTAAGTTGCTAATGCTGACCTTAAACCTGCCATTCTCTTCTCTCAGCCTTCCTAGTTCTGAGATTACAGGAATACATCACTATGCCCTGCCTCCAAAGACCATTTTAAATAAATTTACAACCCTGTCATTTAATACCATCCAAAATGAATCTACCAATGTAAAACATAGTTGCCTAAGAGTTTATAGTACCAAAATCCAATGTGCGAAAAATTAATGATCAAGAATGACAACTGGACGATTCAATGAAAAAACTCCACAGAATATTTAAAAATGCTGACTTTTTTTGTAAAGTGACATATTTAATATCTTGATTTCACTGATGACTCCTAGTTTCCCTACTCCAACTCAGTTTGGTTAACATTCTTTTGATTTTTATTTATCAAAACATTTCCGTAAGTTATGAAAACTTTATTTATCAAAGCATTTCTATAAAGTACTAAGTGTTGACAATACCAGAAAGACTTATTCAGCCCCTACTGTATGCCTGAAACCATAGTAGCCACTAAGAACTGTCCTCATAAAAACACCAGTAAGTCATCATGCCCAACCCCAGAATTTCATGGTTTGTTCAAATGCTCACAATCTATGATATGAGTTATGATAAAGATAAAAATCAACAAAATAAAGTACAAATGGAACAACTTTGAATTCTAATAAAATATTAATGATAAAAATTCTCTGTGATCCATTCAAGTAGTTCTTGAGTATTTACTATTTTCCAGGTCCTATTCTACACACTACATCAGATGACAAAAGAGATAAAGAACCTGCCCTAGTGCAGTCAACACACTAGTGGGGAAAGATAGATAATAAATCATAATTATCATAAATAAGTAAGTTATGCAACATGCATGCTTTGATTAACCACCCTCTTTTAAAGCAAACAGACTTAAAGTCCTGATAATGACCAATATTTGGAGTAATTATTGTAATTATTTAACTCAAGTTACTCATGCAGGTATTCAATTATATTAGAAAAATATAAAATAAGTTCTAGATTGGCTTCCCCAAATGTCATATTTTCTGCTGTTAAGAAACACATGTTTTACATATTTAGGAACATTGGAAACAGAATGTATCTATTAATCAATAGGACGTAACAATAGTCCACCTGCTGCCCTGCAAGTACAAACTTGGGTTTAATTCATGGTGGCACAACAGGCCACCTCCATCCCTCAACCTTTTAGTTAATAATATGCCATTCATGAACCTATGAAAGAGAGAATATGATTCCTGGCTAGGAGTTGAAGATTTCTGTTAATATCTTACATAAGGTCAAAAAATACCATCCCCAAACCTGCAGAAAGTATGTCTTCATCTTAGGACAAACTAAAACTAAAACTAAAGACATCATGTAGCAGCATTTTTAAAAATACTGTCACTAACACTGTCCACAGAACAGAATATAAAATTGTATGGGGAAACATGGATATAGCCAACTCTGATGGGAAAGGACTTTGGGAAAATCACACTGAATGTAAAGATGTTTTGAGAATCCTCTACCTAACTTATTTGAATTATAGTCCCCTTTTTTATGTATACACAAGGGCAGTAAGTTAAAGATATAACTTGAGTTTCAAAGAGCTCTGTGATATTTTAAAAGTCCAAGGTAATAAGAAGGTATAATCAGTTAAATTGGCACCTTTTTCCAACTCATTTTCATTTAAAAGAAGAATTATTGGTTCATTTTATAATGAATGCAGAAACAATTTACTAAACAACAGCTTTTCACTTTCATTCTTGGAAATAATTATTTTCAAATGAGGGCAAAATTCTGCCTATGTTTGAAAACCACTACAGAAAATATTATGCATTTAGATTTTTACACATGAACATTCACGGATCTGTAGGTAAAAAAAGGCTAGACCATCTGCCATAATAAAACAAGGAAGGTTTCATTCAAACTACCAAATAATACCTGTAAGCAATGAGTGGGAAATCGAATCAATGCATTAGTTCTTTCTGTCATTCAGAATAGGTTATTCAGGTCTTTGAGACTTAGTTTATTTCTTTTAAGTTCATTCTAGCATAGTTTAGAAAAAAAATCATCTCCACCATTCTGAAAGATGATTCAAGTTGCTTTATAGCAATCCTGTAGTTTTCTCTGCAAATTCATTTTGTTTGCACAGCTATTGATGTGTTGTGCATACCTAGCAGGTGGTCTTGAAATTTTCAACTATTGTGATTATGACAATTAAGTCCAACTGATTGAAAGCCTGATTGGAAATGAATGGCAGGTGGTAAGGAATGAATACACACCTTCACTTCTTTCTGCACTACTACAATTTCATTTACTTCCAACTCTGGTTCCTGGTCTTCAGTTATCACTCAACTTTCCCCATACCAAACCAGACCCACAATGTGTAGAAAATATAAACTAATACAAACTTTTCCTAAAAACAAGAGCAGGGAACAGAGAGATTTTCGCCATATACTTTTTAAATTTTTTATTATAAATATTAACTCATTAATTTTACAAATCCATAGGTTTCACTGTGACATCTCTATATGTGCATATATTGGGCTTTAATTGTATCCACCCTCCTTACTACTTCTCCTTTCTTTTTCCTTAAAATTTTATCTTCTACTTTCAGGTAATCTTAATTTTTTTAGTTTTCATATCTGAGATAAGACATGTGTGATGGTTAGTCTGGATTGTCAACTTGCCTGGATCATGAAACACCTAAGATTATGTGATTTTGGGTGTGTGTATGAGATTATTGGTTTATGTAATAGCATATTGAAGGGAAAGTCCTGCCCTAAATGTAGGTAGCACCCTCAGAAAGAAACTGGACTTTCTATTGTTAATTTTTACTTGAGGATATGGTAGTTTTCTACTTTATAAACAAAATGTCATTTTAATCAATATAAGGGATTCTATTACTTATGCACTTTGTTTGTGCTAACCAGTAATAAAATTAATGTTCTACATACCATATGATAAAAATTATTTTCTAAATTTATCAGAAGAATTTTCTCCCTTTAAGTTACATAATTTCCATAGTTGAAGAAATGGTGAAGTTATAGAAAGTGTAATAACACACTAAATGATCCAATCTCAGCTATAGGCTTAGAGTCTGATTTATTGTAAACTTTTTTATCAAGAATCAGAGAAGAATGAGACTTGAGAGTAACTAATAAATTTCTTTTTATTTGGTTGAACTTTAAATTTTATCCCTTTGGATGAATTTCTTTTTCCTTCAAGTTTATTGTTTTCCATTCCACCTCAAAAAACAGAACACACTCAACTTTATTTAATAAGACCCCCAAATCAAGATGATCTTTATAAACTATTCCTCAATTGGAATTAAAAAAATGTGCCTGAGAGTTTTCAAGAGCCAGTTAATTTTCATATGAAAATACTTTAATGACTGCCCCCTTCCCCAGTAAATCTCTAATACCTATTTTTTATTAAAGTCATTTTTTTTTGGACTATCAGATCTCCAATGGACATGACTTCTTTCCAACTTTCCAAGTTTCTTTTTCCTCCATTCTCTTTCCTTGCCATCACTTTTCTTCAGACTCTCTGGGTTTCATATTTTTAAGATTTGGCTGGTTGTTATTATTAGACAATGCAAGCCAATCTCTGCTTGGGTCAATCTCCCTTCTTTAGTTGTTCTTGGCTAGATATATTGTCAGGGTTTTCTCTTCTTTCCCTTATTAGGACCATTTCAGAACACAAGCCAGGCCTGCTACCCAAGTGCTGAATATACACAGTGTTCTTGTAATAAAAATGAGAGCCCTTGGATACTAATTTTATTAGTTTACCAAAATGTGAATTTTCTATGCCAATTTTATATAACGCGGCATTTGGAGTCATCACAATATTTTATGAAAGATGCGGTGTGTGGCTGCCAGAGTTTGTTTCTGACGTTCTAATGTTGGTGACTCATGTGCCAACAATATGGCTAATGAGTAGATTGAAAAAAACCAAATGTGATGATTATCTGAAAAGTAAGTATTTGGTCATTATAGATTATAATTTACATGATTCCATGAGATAAGACATTGGCATTGAAAACATGTTCTTAAAAAAATAAAATTCATCTTCCATGTAAATAACTTAACTCTATAATATCCCAATGTGCTCAGATGAAGTTACTAAATGATTACAAGCCCATAACTCAGAGTTTTTACCACAGGTCTCTTTTTTTTTTTTTTTTGTGGTACTGGGGATTGAACGCAGGGGCGTTCTACCTCCACGCTATGCCCCCGGCCCAATTTTTTATACTTTATTTTGAAACCGGGTCTCACAAAGTTGCAGAGGGCCTCACTAAGGAGAGAGAAAGAGAGCGAGAGAGAGAGAGAGAGAGAGCTGAGGTTGGCCACGAACCCGGATCCTCTGGTCTCCGCCTCCCAAAGTACTGGGATTACAAGCATGCGGCACCACGCCCGGCCTCACAGGTCTCTAATATAAGATGGACCCAAGTTTCATGATGATGTTTGTCTCGGTCAACATTCTCATAGCTATAAGCCAAAACAACTGACCACACAACTTAGAGGAAGGAAGATTTATTTGCTCACACTTTTTGGAGATTTCAGGTTCAGTCCATGTGAGGCATGGCAGTGGGAAACAGAGAGAAAAAGAGTACAAAGATTTGCTCTCACAACACAGAGGCCAGAAGCAAGAGAGCAAGCAAGCCACAGGATTCAAAGACAAAAGCACAGTCCCCAAGGTAACACACCCTGGGATCCACCTTCCTCATTCATGCCCCACCTGCCTAGGTGACCAGAGTGACAAGATTAGAACTCACGTAACAATTACATCAACTGAACATTAATACATGAGTTCTTCAGGGGACATTCTATATGTAATCATTTGTCTGTTATAGGGCTTGCATAAATAGAGTCAAACTGTTCTTTCTGTCTAGTCTCTTTGTCTTACTAACATATTTCTTGAGTTTATACACAAGTTGGTGATCTGTGTCTTATTTTTATGTATAATTTTTTAAAGTATACTTTTATTGGTGCATTATAATCTCAAATCATAATGTAGTTCAGAGTAATAATGACATACATGCACAGAGCACTTGGTGAGCTTCCCCCCGGCTTCCTATCTACTCTCTCCCCTTCCCCATACATGATATTGAGACTGGAATTGATAATTTCACATATGTGCATAAATCCTGATTACTCCCTCGCTTCCACATGTGGGAGAAAACAGGTGACCCTTCACTCTCTGTGACTGGTTAATCTTACTTTACATAATGTTCTCCAGGTCCATCCATTTTCCAGCAAATGACATAAGTCTGTTCTTTATTGCCGAGTAGAATTCCATTGTGTGTATACCCCATAATGTTTAATCCATTCATCTGTTGATGGACAACTAAGTTGGTTCCATGATTTGGCTATTGTGAGTTATGCTGCTATAAACCTGTGTCTTCCTATTGATAAATCGTATTTAATAGCAGGAATAGACCACAGTTTATGCATTATCCTTTTGATTGTTATTTGGGGTGCTTCTAACTTGAGCCTATCCAGAATAAATGTTTATGACTTTTAATATGTTGCTTTTGTGCATATATGCTTTATTTTCTTGGGGCAAATATTTACAAATGGGTATCCTAGGTCACAGAGTCAGAGGGTTTGAGAATATGCTATACTTATTGCTAAAGTGGTTGTATCACTTTATACTTCTACCAGCAATGCATATTGGCATATATATATATATATATGATATACGTTATATATGATATAAATTATATATGAGATAGATAGATGATAGATAGATGATGATGATAGATAGATGAGATCGATAGATAGATAGATGATAGATAGATAGATAGATAGATAGATAAATAGATAGTGTTAACCAGGTTTGCCTTATAGATTTTGTATTGGAGATTGAACCCAGTGGCATTCTGTTTCTGAGCTAGATTCCCCAGACCTAATTTATTTTTATCTTGAAATAGGGTCTTGCTAAGTTGCTGAGGATCAAACCTATCATTATCCTGTCTCAGTCTCCCCAGTATGGGGATTACCCATACTGTGCCGCCACTCTCGGATAAAAATTTTAAAGGTATTAACTTCAAAGGAATTTTGGCACCCAGTATTTTACAAGAACCATGACTCTAAATGGACAATTTGGTCACTGTCATCACAGTTTGATAAAATGTAAAAATTAAAATCACAGCGTGCTACTTTTAGCAGTAACGGGTCATTTTGTAGGGCAAGAGTGAAATGTCAAAAACTGAAGACCAGTTTGAGTCTCTGTTAATTGTCAGGTAGATGAAGAAGTCCTTGACCGTACACTGTCCTTGACAGGTTCCACAGCTGCCACCCAGGCTTCAATATCACATCTATTTTGAAATACATATTAAAGTTTTAGTTCCTTAAAACAGAAGCCTAATAATTTCGTGGGCTCTTCTTCTCAGAAGCCTACATGCGCCACCATTTCTCACCTACTTAATTGTCAAGTGCATTATTCAGCCAGAAATAAAACCTGGCCTCAATTTTGTCCCAAATCTTCAGAGTCCTCACCAGCCCTGACATTTCTGCACTCCTCTCAAGTCTTCCAATAGAGGTTTTGGGGTCAGACAGACATCAAATTTTAACTCTAGCACTTTCTGTGCCTTTAGAACTTTGCAAAAGTTAGTCATTGGAAAGGGAAGTAATGAACCAGGCGGGTGGTGCACGCCTGTAATTCCAGTACTTGGGAGGCTGAGACAGGAGGATCACAGGTTTGAAGCCAGCCTCAGCAACTTAGTGAGACCCTCAGCAACTTAGCAAAACTCTGTTTCAAAATAAAATAGGGATGGGGTGTAGCTCAGAGGTAGAATCCCCCTGGGTCAAACCCCAATGCCAAAGAGAAAGAGAGAGAGAGAGAGAGAGAGAGAGAGAGAGAGAGAAAAGAAGGGAAGTAATGGAGATTTTAGAGTAACTTTACTATTGAAAGAAATCAAAGCTCTTAAGTAAGAGGTAACATGGGGGACTTCTAACTACCAGTTGTTATGTGTGTAGGAATCCCCATCCTAAATTCCATGCCATAGATGAACTGTGGTACTTCTAAATGTATCATATTTTCTCTCTGCAGTTCCTTTATCTAAATTATTTCACCCTCTGGCAGGCCTCTTCCTTTTTCTTTAGAAATCTCAATCCTCATGGTAATGCAAAGCTCAAAGGGCACCACTTTGTTCTTTTCTGATATCTTCAAAGCTCCTCCCCAGGAAATAAACAAAATTTCCTGTGACATTTAACTGTCCTTAAAGGACAACTTTAAACAAATTAAACAACTTTTGTTTGGGCTGTAAATTATCATTATTTAATACTAATATAAAATAGATTAATATGAAAATAAAGTCTATTCTATTTTATTTATTTATATGTCTTATTTTTGAGATCTAAAATGAATACCACACCATCTCCTATTGCTATTTTTCTTTTTTGTGGTACTGGGGATTGAACCCAGAGGTGTTCTACCTCTGAGCTGGACCCCCAGCCCTATTTTTTTTTTACTTGGAAACAGGGTCTTGCTAAGCTGTTTAGGGCCTTGCTAAGTTACTGAGGCTGACCTCAAACATGTGATCCTTCTTTCTCAGCCTCCCAAGAAATGGGATTACAGGCATGCACTACCACACCTGGATCTGGCTCCTATTGCTCTTTTTATAATCTTCCTGAGAGTTAGTATTTAGTACACCCTTTAAATGTGCCAAGCTTAGGGCTAAACACTAATGTGGATTATGTCATTTAATCCTCAAACCTCCTAAAGTAACTAAAAAAAGGAAAGAGCTCACCAAAATACCTGCAGTCCATCTCTAATACCCATTATCTCTCAACCATAACAGGTGCTCAGGAACTGTTTATGAGTAAATCAAATGCACATTTGCAATTTGTAATATCTCACCCACCTTAACTTCCTTGCTCTAAACTTTCTTTTGAATACAGTATTCTAATTTCTTATAGTCTGTGTGTGTGTGTGTGTGTGTGTGTGGTACTGGGGATTGAACCCAGAGGCATTCTACCTTTGAGATACACCCTCAGCCCTATTTTTTTTTATTTTGAAACAGGGTCTCACTAAGTTACGGAGGGCCTCATGAGGTTACTGAGGCTGGCCGCGAACCCGGATCCTTGGGCTCAGACTCCCAAGTACTGGGATTACAAGCATGTGCCACCACGCCTGGCTTTTTTTTTTTCTAATTTTGAAATAGGGGCTCACTAAGTTGCAGAGGACCTTGATAAGTTGCTGAGGCTGGTTTCAAACCTGCAATCCTCCTCTCTCAGCCTCCCAAGAACTGGAATTACACCACGCCTGGCTGGAAGTTAATATTTTTATCATGTGAATATAATTATGTATTTAATTTTTTCTCTAATTGTTACTAGTTAAAATATTAAAGTTGCCTTAATTTTTCTGCATATGAATCTTAGATCTTTTTGCCTTACTAAATCAAGTTATTATTTCTACCATGTAGCATTTTTGTATATTTCTTTTAGATTTTCTATGTTCCTGATCATGTCATCCAAAAATAATGACACTTGTTTTACTTCTTGCTTTTCAATCTGTATGTCTTCCCCCCTCCCATTTTATTGCACGAAGACTTTCAGGGCAATATTGAATAGAAATGGGGAGAGTAGACATCTCTGCATGGCTTTCAATCTTTGAGAAAAAGAAGTTAGAATTCTACCATGATTGTGATATTAGTAGTAAGTTTTGCATAAACACCCATTATCACATGGCAGAAGTCCCATTTTTTTCCTAGTTGTTGTAGAATTCTAATCATAAATATGTGCTTTCAACAAATGCATTTTTATATTTCATTTGAGGTAATTATATGATTTTTCTCCTTTATTCTGAAAATAATCTCAAAAAATGTTTGATTCATGTCCTAATGTTAAAGCAACCTTTGATTCCTAGGGTATATCCCCAATTGGTCATGATGTATTAGTTCATATGTTGGAATATTTCATTTACACATTTCTGTTAATCTTTTGCAACTATATTCATGGTGGATATTATTTCTCTTTCCTTGAATTGCCTTTGACTTGACTTTATATCTCAATAATGCTAGCCTAATAAGAAGGAAGGATTCCTTCTTCCTCTATTTTCTGAAATGGTTTATCTAAAGTTTTTAAT
This sequence comes from Glis glis, assembly GCA_004027185.1. Lineage (NCBI taxonomy): Eukaryota > Metazoa > Chordata > Mammalia > Rodentia > Gliridae > Glis > Glis glis. Next base: position 10,952 of record PVJS01041546.1, read on the forward strand.
CTTAAATGTTTTAAATAATTTATCTATTGGAGTCACCTTTGTATAATATTTTCTTTGTTAAAAGTCTGATGACAAAGCCTTTTTTAAAAAAATAGATATGATACCATTAAAATTTTTTCTTGCATCAGCATTGGGAAATATCTCCCTGTCATTGAATTTGTCCATTTGTTGGTATCCATATTTCATTTAAGTCTTTATATTTATTGTCAAGAAAGTTACTGTTCAATATTTTCTCATTATTTCTTATTTTTAGTGTCTACAGAATTTGTATGGATGGTTACTTTTTTATTACTAATATTGATGGCTTACATAATCAATTCTATTCCACTGATCTACATATCTGTTCTTATACAAATACCACACTGTCTTGATTATTGTAGCATTATACTAAGTCATAATGAGAAGAGTGGTGTCAGTCCTCCAATTTTTCTTCTCAGTACTGGGTTAACTATGCTGATTTTTGCCTTTCCATATAAAATTCAGAATCAATTTGTTGATATTCACAAAACATCATGCTGGGATTATGATTGGAATTCCATTGGATCTGCAGATCAAGTAGGGAGGTGCTGGTATGTTAACAATATTAAATTTTTCTATCCATTTATTATACAAGTAAAGTATGTTATTCCTCAGTAACTCACATATCCATAAACATTAAAAATCATAAATACATATTTTTTTAAGTTTGGTTAGTTTCTACTGTCCTACCTTCAAACTCCTTGTTTCTTTGCTCAACTGCAGTCAGTCTGCTGATGCACCCATCTAAGGTATTTCTCATTTCTGTTACAGTGTTTTGCATTATATCATTACTTTTTGAGCTCTCTTACAGATTCCATTTCTACCTTACAATATTTATCTGTTTTTTATAAAATGAGATATATTAGCAAAACATAAAATTCATCACTTTAAATTGCATGATTTGGAGGGGTTAGTATATTTAGAATATTGTGCATTGAGTATTTAACTCCACAATATTCCCATCATCCTAAAAAAGATGCCCTGTATCTCACAATTCCCATCTCCTTCACTCACAGCTAACCAGTAATCGATTTGTTTGTATGGATTTACTTATTCTGAACATTTTTTATAAATTAAATCACACAGTATGTGGCTTTCATGTCTAGCTTTATTCATTTAGCATAACGTTTTACATGTTCATTCGCGTTGTAGAATTTCCCAGCATTTTATCCCTTTTGTAGATGAATACTATTCCACTGTATGGATATACCACAATTTATCCATTCATCAGTTCACTTGAGTTTTGATATACTTTTTTATATTTTAATGATTTGGGGGTAATTTTTGTCATTTTCGTTCTGATTTCTTTGATTCAGTGGTTATTTAGGAGTATCTTAATGTCCACATGTTTGTGAATTTCCCCACTTTCTTGCTGATATTTATTTTTATTTTTTTAATTGTGGATGGAGAACATAGTCTGTATAGCTTCAATATTTATAAATTTATTGAGGTTATATTTGTGACCTAACATATTATGTAATTTGAAGAATTTCCAGGCACATTTAGGAAGAATGTATATTTACACTTCTTGAGGGGAGGGCTATATAGATATATCTGCTGCTATATATTTATAATATTATTCAAATCCTCTAATTCCTTATTGATATTCTGCCTAGATACTCTAGCCTTTATTGAAAGTGGAGTATAAAAACCCCTCCTATTATTATTGAAATTTTAAAATTATCTCTTTAGTTCTATCAGTATTATGTTATTGTTTTATATCAGAACTCTAATTCTAGGCAATAAGTGTTATATCTACTTGGTGGAGTGACGGTTTTATAAATATGTTATATCAATCTATGCCTCTTATAATTTAAGTGAGTGCTAGAATGTAATAGCCACTCCAATTTTCTTTTGGTTATTTTTTTCATAGAATATCATCCTGTCTTTTCACTTTCAGCACATGAATCTAAAGCGAGTCTCTTGAAAGCAGCATACAGTTTAATCATGATTTTTATACTAATTATTTAATCTGTGCATTTAACCAGTGACTTTGTCTATTTAAGATTATTACTAATAAGGACGTGCTGTCACTGCCTTGCTATTTGTTTTCTATATGGTATATATTTTGTTTTCTCAGTTCTTTCACTACTGCCCTTTTCTTTTCAATATTTTGTAGTGTACCAATTTAATTCCATTATAGTTTCTTTACTTTACTTGAGCTTTTTAAAATGATTGTCCTGGGAATTCTAATTAACATCCTAATTTATAGTAATTTGGTTTAGATTAATACCAACTTAATTTCAATAGTATACAAAAACAGTTTATATCTCTCTCTTCCCTGTCCCTTTATACAATTGTTAGTATAAATTCCATTTTTCATTGTGTGACCATCAATATGTGTTTATAATGTTTTTATGGAGTGTTTATAAAGTAAGATAGTAAACTTGCAGACCAGGATATACTAATAGTAACTTTCATAGATTCCTACATAGTTATTAACTTGTTCTCTATGGTTTCTGAAGAGATGTTCATTATATAATCTTACTGAGGATCCCTTGTACAGAATGTGTCATTTCTTTTTTTGTGGTTTTCAAGATTCTGTCCCTGTCTTTGTTTATTGATGGTTGATTATAAAGGGTCTCAGCATACATCTCTTTGAGTTGATCTTACAGAGATTCAGTGAGTTGAATAAATACTTCCTGAATAGCTGCAGGCTTTTGGTCCATTTCCATAGTTCCCCTCAAAAGTTGATACTTATTATTTTGACAATTTTCTAATGCTTTTATGCAGGGGGAAAGTTCTGCATTCCTTACTCCTTCAATTTTTGCTGAAATCACTTACCTTTATCATTGATTTACTTGTCTGTTCCTGCATGTTTTTCACTTTTCCTACTAGATCCATTAACATATTCCTCACAGTTAAATTTTAAATTTCTTGTCATATAATTCCAACACCTGAGTGGAATTATTTGCTTTTTCTCTTCAGTTATTTCCTTTGTCTCTTCTAGATGTGTTTTTCCTTCCCTTTGAGCATGCCCATAATTTTTGGTTGAAATTTAGATATGTTCTATCATCTAATAGGAACTGAAGGAATCGGGCTTTTAGTGTGAGGACTTATAGTAAACTGGTTAAGTATGGAGCTGTGCTTCATATTTGCTGTAAGCAAGTATTTGCTGGTGTCAGAGTCTTGAAATTCCTCTAGTGTCATTTTCTGTCTTCCTTGTTGACTTTTGTGTTCCCTATGTACTCCCCTCCTGCAGAGTTGTCAGTGTTTTGCCACTCCTTCTATTGTTACTCTATGGAGTCCTGGTGTGGTAGCAAGATGGAGGGAGGAGAAGCCTTGTATAATCCTATAAAGTCTCCTTCTTTCAGTGAGCCTGTTTCTGGGCTGAGCTTTGACCTTCTCAAGTATTTTTCCAGTGGTACATCCTTTTCCCCTTGGGGGAGACAGGAAGATTGGAAGGGGCCAGAGTGGAAGGATTGACTTCTTGTAAGTGGAGAGAAAGCGCCGTAGTCTTTCTTGTTGGACAGCATGCCTTTGTTGCGGTGAATGTTCTGCATCTATTTCACAAGGTTTAATCTTTCCTTCTCTTTTCCAGAGCCATGAGAGGATATTTCTCTGACCTTCACCACGAAAACCCATTAAAGTTCCTGGAGGTAAGTTGCATAAAAGTGGCAAGATTTCCTGAGTGTGAGATCCCAGAGGATTTCCCCACTGATACTAGCACATATGCAGCCTCCAGCAATAGTTAAAAATTACTATTAAACTGTATCTATCAGTTTATGTCTTCTGCTCCAAGTAATTAGATCTTGTCTCTAATCTCATTTATTGTCCTTTCCATCCAGATTTTATCTTGGAAACACAACCCACTGGTGGATCCAAAAGGTTATTAATTTTCACTTTGTTTAGAATTTTCTTATTATAAGGGAAGAATGGCAACTTCCAAGCTATTAATATGTCAGAACTAAAAAGAAAATACTGTGCATTTATTTTTCAGTCTTTAATTTTTTTTCTGTGCATCTATCTGGATGGTTTTTACTGCTTTAACTTTAGATCCACTGGTCTTTAGCATTTCAGATGAAATTAAACCCATCTGTAATTTCTTATTTTAAGTACTGGAGATTGAACCCAGGAGCATTCTACCTCTGAAATCTATCCCCAGTCCTTTTTATTTATTTTTTTATTGTGAAATAGGGTCATGCTAAGTTGTTGAGGCTGGACTCAAACCTGTAATCCTTCTGTCTCAGCCTCCCACATACTGGGATTACAGGCATGCTCCACCATGCCCCGCCCATCCTAGAAATTTTAAATATATAATATTTTGTCTAGAATTTGCATTTGGATCACTTTATACCACTTATCTATCTCCTTATTATATTAATATTTTTATTTAATCCTTGAGCATATTTAAGATATTTAAAATTGCCATTTTAGTTTTTTCTGTTTTATCTATTATCCCTATCATCATTTGTGTGTGTGTGGCACTGGATATTGAACCCACAGTTATTCTACCTCTGAGCTATACCCATAGTCCTGTTTTATTTTGCATTTTGGAATATGATCTCACTAAGTTAGCATGCACTGGCCTCAAACCTGTGATCCTCCTATCTCAGCCTCCCAAGTCCTGAGATTAAAGGCATGTGCCACCTCACCTGTCTATCACTTTTTTAATGGATGGGCCTTATGATTGTGGATTATAATGAGTACTGCTGATTTGCAGATCTACTGTAGAAGTTTCTGTCGTCAGGCAGATGTTTAATATTAATGGGGGATTCTCAGCTTCCCCAATTGCCTCAATGTTCAACAAGATCTCAATGTTCTGTGTGAGTACTGGTAGATTTCACCCTGGCATTTTTTGTTTGTTTGTTTGTTTGTTTGGCTTCAACTCACTAACTGTTCCCTTTTGAAATAGATAATTAGTATTCTGCCAAAGACTCAGTTCACCTCCTATGCAGACTACTAGAGAATCTTCTCTCTGAAACTTCTTCCCATCCTACAATACAGCTTATTTGGCCTTCCCAAACTTCAACTGGTATCTCATCAACTTATCAAGACCTCCACTCTGCTTGAGTCCCTCCTTTCTGAAGTTGGCCTCAAATAGATTATTTCATTGAAACTCTACACCATCTTTAAGGGTAATTATTATTATTGCTCTGATATTACAAATGAGGGAACAGCTAAAGTAGGCACAATTATAATCCTCACTTTATATGTAAGAAACTAAATGCTTACAGAGACTGTGAGCAAATATGTAACAATGAATCCCACTATTATGCATAATTATATTATGCAATTGTAAGGCGAACCATTCCTTTCTTTTCTTTATACTTTTATTGGTGCATTGTAGTCTCACATCATAATGTAGTTCATAGAGATAGTGACATACATGCACACAGCCCTTGGTGAGCTTCCCCCTGGCTCCCTCCCTTCCCAATACAAGATATTGAGACTGACATTTGTATCCTCACATAGGTACATAACATAAATGGAGGCGATTCCTTCATTAATTCTCTCTCTCCCCTCCTTCCCCTAGAACACCTCCCTTGCTCCACCTGGGTTTTTCATCAGTCACCTGAAGTCCCTCTTATATCCCAATTACTCCCTAGCTTTCACATATGAGAGAAAATATATGACTCTTTACTTTCTGTGACTGGTTAATCTCACACACCATAATGTTCTCCAGGTCCACCCATTTTCCTGCAGAGGACATAATTTTGTTCTTTATTGCTGAGTAGAATTCCATTGTGTGTATGCTGCATAATCTTGTAATCCATTCATCTGTTGGTGAATTGTGCTGCTATAAACATGGGGAACCCAGGGGCATTCTACCTCTGAGCTACACCCCCAGCCCTATTTTAATTTTTATTTTGAAACAGGGTCTTGCTAAGTTTCTGAAGGCCTCACTAAATTGCTGAGGCTGGTCTCAAACCTGCGATCCTCCTGTCTCGGTCCTTCAAGTACTGGGATTACAGGCGTGCACAACCTCACTGGGCTGCACCATTTCTTTCTCATCTTTCAGGGATCATAGACCTGCTTTGCTTTTTGTCCAAATGTATGAAGGCAATTGTTACTTACATGGTCAAGTTTTCTAACTTTTATGGCAGGAAGGATAGTTTCATATCAGTTGTCCCTTCATAGTCAGAAGCGAAGTTATGAATTATATTTCATGCCACTGAATTTCCATTGGAAAAGCCACCATAATTTATTGGACATTATGTAACCACAAAATAATAACATTAATTTTATTATGATTTATTCATTACGTTCTAGGGAAATTTAGTGTCCTTTCTTAGCTAGTTTTATTCTTAAAATCAATCTTTTAATTTTTTGGATTGGGTATTGTATGCACATTTTTTATTTAATTTTGTGGATTTGGGTATTGTATGCACATTTTTACTACTATTTTAAAAATTATTCTGTAATTTGAAAGTGAATAGATCTCTGCCTCCACCGTTTCTCAGAACACATTTTAAATTAGCAAAAATGGACTGGAATTCACTGGAATAAGTAATGATGATATTAACTCATATTTATGGAGGCCTATAATTATGTGTCATGCAATGAGCTAGATTTTCATATAGTTTATTTCATTGAAACCCTATACCAACTTTAAGGGTAATTATTATTATTGCTCTGATATTACAAATGAGGGAACAGCTAATATAGGCACAATTATAATGCTCACTTTATATGTAAGAAACTAAATACGTACAGAAACTGTGAGCAAATATGTAACAATGAATCCCACTATTATGTATAATTATAATGTACCAATAAAATGATAAAAAAGTCAATCTCAAGCCGGGCGTGGTGGCGCACGCTTGTAATCCCAGTACTTTGGGAGGCGGAGACCGGAGGATCCCGGTTCGCGGCCAGCCTCAGCTCTTGCTCTCTCTCTGTCTGTCTGTCTCTCTCTGTCTTTCTCTCTCTACCTAGTGAGGCCCTCTGCAACTTCGTGAGACCCGGTTTCAAAATAAAGCATAAAAAATAGGGCTG
>PVJS01041548.1:6978-18005 GCA_004027185.1 Glis glis
AGAAGGAGGAGGAGGAGGAGGAGGAGGAGGAGGGAGGAGGAGGAAGCAGAGACAGAAGAAACAAAAACAAAAAGCTAAGGAACAATTTGTAAGAAAACATGATCATATGGATTTGTTTAAATGAGTGGAAATCTAGGCTCAGAACAGCCTTAACCCAGCCTGTTTTTGGTTCTGACTTTGTATAGTAGCAATACTGGGACATTGCAAGTGCTCAATGTATTGAAGAAAAATTGTATTTGGTTTATAGCACTATGCAGATGAAGGCAGGAAGGCTGACTAATTAATTTTATAAATAACTTTAGTACAGGTGGGAAGACGGGAGTTGTGGTTAACTAAAAAAGAACCTTATAAGATAAATACTAACTTCTTTTGAAGGACAATTAAAAATCTCTTGGTACAATATTGCCCTCTTCTGGACAATTCTAAAGATGCTCAAAATTTTACAGTCTCCCTATCTCCACCAATTAGAAATGAGGTTTTGTTAGTAGGCCAGGAATAGAGTTGTTCAGTGACAAAAGGGATCTTTGGGAATCCAGGATCATACACATTATTCAGGATCACTTCCTATGAATTGCACACATGATCTTTGCCACCAATCTATCAAAAATATAACTATAGGTGCACTATTTTAAAAAACAGGTAAACCCTTTAAGACTTATAAATATCAACACAACCAGCTGCCAGACGTTTAAGACATTTCTGAATCATGTACAGGTTCCAGTGGTGCTTGTGACCCAGCTGGGACCATCGACTCCAGCTTGGTAAGTGGAAGAATTGTATAAAAGGGTCGCAACTCTTATTGTTCTGATACTTATTCAAGACTAGCTATGCGGGAGCTTCCTGAAATTAAAAGTAAATTAAGACACAAAGCCAAATTGCTTAAAGAGGTCAGTGTTCTTTTTCAAAGAGCATTTGTGATTTCATGGAATTTTTCTTTTTTCTAAAAACAAAAGAATAAATTTTAATTAAACGTTTTATTCTGGAGTCCTAGAATTTAACTCTTAGTGGAGGTCACTCTGAGGCAGTTCCTACCATGGAGCCCTGCCAAGGCTCCATCAGTGGCCAAGGACACATTAAATACACCTGGCTATGCACAAAATAATTATAACTTCTTTTATATTATTCCAAGCACATACTGTGATATTCTGAACAGTTTTTTAAGATCTTCGGACATGCCCTCTCTTCTTGACTCAGCAGCCTAGTGATGTGACTACCGGCACTGGATGGACAGTGGGGAAGAGTCTCTGCCATCCTTACCATGAGGCCTGGCGATACTGAAGCCAGGCGGCGCATCTTACTTATAACAAAAGTGCTCTCAGATAAAGTATCACTCTTTACTGATTCCCAACATGTTAAATATTCAGATACATTTCCATGTATAATCCATGCTGTAATAGCATTGACAGACACTGACAATGTTTTTAAAAAGACATTTACATTTTCCTTTCTCTGTATTTTCCAATTTCTTTTTAATTACAAGTGTGGAGCATGTGTTTAACAAAGCAAGAGCAATTAGAAGACTGTTGAAACCACCCAGTGCTTTTGTTCCCCTGGATACACTTGATTTACTTTTCATGGCCAAAATGTATTTCTGTGGCACACCTTTGCCCAGAACATTGTTTTGAAAACAGGTCTTGCCGGGCGTGGTGGCGCACGCTTGTAATCCCAGTACTTGGGAGGTGGAGACCGGAAGATCCGGGTTCGCGGCCAGGCTCAGATACTTAGTGAGGCCCTCCACAACTTCGTGAGACCCGGTTTCAAAATAAAGGATAAAAAATAGGGCTGGGGGTGTAGCTTGGAGGTAGATTGAACCCCTGGGTTCAATCCCCGGTATTGCAAAAAAAAAAAAATCGGACTGGGGGTGTATCCTGGAGGTAGAATGCCTCTGGGTTCAATCCCCAGTACCAAAAAAAAAAGAAAGAAAACAGGTCTTAATTCCAAGATGGCAAATGTCAGTTCGATTTTCATTTAAAGGGGTATTGTCAGTGCAAGCTTCATGTCGAAAGTCCTACTTGTAGTATCTGCAAACCATTATATTGGAATCTGGCCAAAGAAAACCCCAGTGGATGTTCAGGTAAAGTTTCTTATATTGTTTATTTTGTACTTTCTTTTTCCTTTTTTTTAGAATTATACTTTCCTCTTTAATTTTCTCTACCTCAATGACCAAACCTACAAAAGAGAGCTTTTTTTAATGATACTGGGAATTGAACCCAGAGGCATTCTACCTGCAAGCTACACCCCCAGACCTTTTTATTTATTTATTTTTTGTTTTGTTTTTTTGAAACAGGGTCCTGCTAGGTTGCTGAATGTCTCACTACGTTGCCAAGGCTGGTTTTGAACCTGCAATCTTCCTGTCTCAGCCTCCCAAGTACTGAGTTTCCAGGCATGTGCCACTGCGCTCAACTCAAAAGAGCTATTTGTTGAATCAATTCAATTAGTCTGAAATTCTATGTAATGTTTTGATATCCCCCACACACACTTCTTGCAGAAGTTTTGTCATTTTCAAAATCTCAGTGATGGGTGTATATCCTGTTTCCATATATATGTTGTTGTCATTTGAAGGCGGCTACTTAATAAATGCTTTTTATATCTTTGTTTTTTTAATCTACTCTTTATGGCTTAATTTTGTTTTAATTTCATACACTTATTGAAGCTAGGAAACAGGTTAAACATACTGAGTTAATGGTACTAAATGAAGTGGATATTTTCTTTTTTTTTTTTTTTTGCGGTACCGGGGATTGAACCCAGGGGCGTTCTACCTCCACACTACACCCCTGGCCCTATTTTTTATACTTTATTTTGAAACCGGGTCTCACGAAGTTGCGGAGGGCCTCACTAAGTAGAGAGAGAGAAAGAGACAGAGAGAGAGAGAGAGAGAGAGAGAGAGAGAGCGAGAGAGCTGAGGCTGGCTGCGAACCCAGATCCTTCGGTCTCCGCCTCCCAAAGTACTGGGATTACAAGCGTGCGCCACCACGCCCGGCCTGGATATTTTCTTTTTAAAAGACAGTCTCACTCTGTTGCCCAGGCTGGCCTTGAGCTTGCAATCCTCCTGCCTCAGCCTCCTGAGTAGCTGAAATTACAGATGTGCACCCCTGCACCTGTCTGAAGTGCATGTCTTTAAATATATATATATTTTTTTCATGCAAACATATCAATAATGAGCTTGACCTTTAAAAATCCCATGAGGCCGGGCGTGGTGGCGCACGCTTGTAATCCCAGTACTTTGGGAGGCGGAGACCAGAGGATCCGGGTTCGCGGCCAGCCTCAGCTCTCTCTCTGTCTCTCTTTCCCTGTCTCTCTCTCTCTCTCTCTTTAGTGAGGCCCTCCACAACTTCGTGAGACCCGGTTTCAAAATAAAGTATAAACAAATAGGGCGGGGGTGTAGCGCGGAGGTAGAATGCCCCTGCGTTCAATCCCCGGTACCGCAAAAAAAAAAAAAAAAAAAATCCCATGAGATTGCAGTTTTGTCTCGGAGTAGCCAGACACTAACCATTCCTCCTGGGTGGATTGTGTTCATTGATTTCTTCTGCCAACCTCAGAAAGCAATCCAGTTTCAGGCCTCAGCGGTGCAAACTGCGGTGCTGCTGAAGTGTGCAGGAAAGTGTAAGTGCAGGTGTTGTGTTTGCAGATATGTAGTTCCCAGCCCTGGGAGCTGTCTTTTGTGTAACCCAAGGCCACTCTCTTATCTCCGCAGAATGCCAGTGCCAGGAGGCGGGGACAGTGAGTGGAATTGGAGAGTGCGGGCAGGTAATGTGGGCTGATTCTTCCCCTAACAGAAGGAGGTTGTAGCGATTGATGGTGGAGTTTCTGGGGAGTGGATTAGTACCTCTCCGGTTGTACGGTTCATGGTCATCTTTTTCAGATCCTGACTACACTGCTTCCTATTGTGCGATGAGCCAGTTTTCAATCTTGAAGATTAGCATGTTTTGAAACTGATTCAAAATTTGTCATCTGACTCATTGTTCTGCAGGGAGATGGTGACTGTCACTGCAAGGCCCACGTGAACGGCGATGCCTGTGACACCTGTGAAGATGGATATTTTGCTTTGGAAAAGAGCAATTACTTTGGGTGTCAAGGTATATACGTCTAGTGGCTCCTGACCAAAGCAAAGTGTTGAAGGACACTGTCGGAATAGGCTGTCTCCTGTGTTCACTATCTTCAGGCTGGCTTTCTGCATGGTGCCAAAACATCCTGTCTGCCGAATGTGGCCAAATACTCAGTCGACACTAGTCAGAAATTGCAAATAGGGCTGCTTCCGCTTTCCTTCTACCAGCACACTATTGGTTTAATTATAAGAAGCATAATTGGAGCCAGGCGCGGTGGTGCACACCTGTAATCCCAGTACTTGGGAGGCTGAGACAGGAGGATCGTAGGGTCAAGACCAGCCTCAGCAACTTAGTGAGACCCTGTTTCAAACTAAAAAATAAAATAGGGCCGGGCGTGGTGGCGCACGCTTGTAATCCCAGTACTTTGGGAGGCGGAGACCAGAGGATCCGGGTTCACGGCCAGCCTCAGCTCGCTCGCTCTCTCTCTCTCTCTCTCTCTACCTCCCTCCCTCCCTGTCTCTCTTTCTACTTAGTGAGGCTTCCCCAACTTCGTGAGACCCGGTTTCAAAATAAAGTATAAAAAAATAGGGCCGGGGGTGTAACGCGGAGGTAGAACGCCCCTGGGTTCAATCCCCGGTACCGCAAAAAAAAAAAAAAAATAGGGCTGGGGTGTAGTTCAGAGGTAGAATGCCCCTGGGTTTAATCACGTGCACACGTGCGCGCACGTGCAGACACACACACACACACACACACACACATACACACACGACACATAATTGGTATAATCATAATGCATCAATAAGAAAAATTTTAAAAAGAAACATAATTGGGATGCAGGGCACCTATTAATGTCACAAATAATGTCTAGACCTAGTTTTTCTTAATATACTTTTATTGGTGCATTGTAGTCTCACATCATAATGTAGCTCAGAGTGATAGGGACAAACATGCACACAGTACTTGGTGAGCTTCCCCCCTCCCTCCCTCCCTCTGCCGGGGGTGTAGTGCGGAGGTAGAATGCCCTCCCTCCTCTTTCCCATACATGATATTGAGATTGGCATTGGTATTTTCACATAGGTACAGACTTAGTGATTTTACAGCTCTGTTTTGTATTATCAGAAAAGCCAGATTTTTAGAGATAGGATTGTATTAAATAATGAAATTTCAGGAAAGAGTAGCCTATGGGGCTGCTTTTGAAACTCTCGAATGATCCTTCCTTAATGTATATTATTTATAATGGTGGTATTTCTAAATTATGTTTAGCTCCCAGGCCATTGTTACCTTCTCTTTGGACAGCAGTGATCCAGCTGGCCTGTGATCATGCATTCTCCAGCTTAGAAGCTGACTTTGGAGGGACAGGCCTCTTAGGAGGTTCCTACATGTTCCCAACCCCTGCCAGATGTAAGATGTGCAGGAGGAAAGAAGGCGGGTGCTGCACCCCTGAGATCGCCGATGTTCCCTTCTCGTAGAGGGAGGGAAATGTTCAGTGTGGAGATGGCTCCGATGGGTAACTGCGGCTGTTTCCTGACTTTCAGGGTGTCAGTGTGACATTGGTGGAGCGCTCACCCCTGTGTGCAGCGGGGACTCCGGACTATGCCAGTGCCGAGAGCATGTGGTGGGCGCGGCGTGCCAGCGGTGAGTCTGTGGGACGCTTCTCCCCGGTTCATTTTATAGAAAGCTCTCTCAGACCCTTCCGTCTGAGCTACAGTTGTGGCAAAGAGCAAAGTGATCCTAAGGGGCAACAGCAGAGGAAGCTGCATGACACAACTCAAAAGCTGGACATTTGTCCATGAGTTAATTAGAATAGGATACAGCAATGCCATTTCATAAGCTATGGAGCACCTGTGCTTACAAGTTCCCCAGTTTGAAGTGGACAGGTACAAAAAGCCAGGTGAGCAAGATGAGAGCTGGAGGCCTGAGGTGGGCTCCCATGGCTGCACCCCCATGCACAAGCCACAATGTGGAGGAGCCCAGCAGAGAGGCCAGCTCCAGGTCTGGGAGGGAGAAGGAATAAGAAGGGGCACACTGCCGGGCGTGGTGGCGCATGCTTGTAATCCCAGTACTTGGGAGGCTGAGACAGGAGGATCCGGGTTCGCAGCCAGCCTCAGCTACTTAGTGAGGCCCTCAGAGACTTAGTGAGACCCTGTTTCAAAATAAAGAATAAAAAAATAGGGCTGGGGGTGTAGCTCAGAGGTAGAACGCCCCTGGGTTCAATCCCTGCTACTGCAAAAAAAAAAAAGGGGGCGCACTGCACATGCCCGGGTTCTGGACAGTGAGAGTCGGTTCCTGTGGCTCCGGGGACCCATGGTGAGGGAATGGGTGATCAGGTGTGTTACAGGAGGGTGAGGAAACCCCTTCAGAGTGGGGAAGAAGTGCCCCTCTCATGCAGGCGTGAATTAAAATGAACCGTAAGAGCAGCAAAGCAGAGTGGAGACAGACCCAGAAGGGCTGCAGCAAGTCTGGCAGAGGACTGCCTCTTCATCTGCTGTGTTTAGCAGTTTATATATATTTTGAAACTGTGATCCATCCATAATTCCCTCCGTGGAGGGAGGGAAAATTTAAGTTTATATGTGCTGACTTTTAACCAGACGCTGGAAACTCTGTGAAATTCAAATTCTCTTAAATCTTAGGCAACTCCCCCTCCCACTTACATTGTCAACAGATTAATAAAGTCTCTTATGGAGTTGCAGTGAATTGTATTTAGTATGGCACCTCCTTTCTTTTCTGCCGTGTTTCCAACATTTGAATTCTAAAACTCAGGGTCACCCAGCCGTGCCTTTCCTCTCCCTTCCTAGCTGGTCTCACAGCTGGGCCTTGTAGCAGAAGGTGCATGAAGATGGACACATTTGTAGATTCGTTTTCCTGCAGACCAGCAAGGCTCACGATGGGCCAGAGGAACTTAGTAAATGGCTCATAAATATTTCCCACCTGTGCTGTGCCATTTCTCCTTCCAGCTATGTAGCTGACTGGCTAATTTTCTGGATAAAATAATGCAACCAAATAGGAATTAAATTACCCACCCCAGAGGCAAAACTATTGACTTTTTACATTTTAGCATATATGTATATACCTTGAAATTTAGAATACATCTTTTGATATAGTAGCAAATGATAACTGAAATAAAGGGTAGTAAACCCAACGTGGATGGCATAGCGACTTCTCTCCAGGCTGGAAAATCCTGTGTCCTTTTGTACTAAATCCTCCCAAATGTTAGTTTGTGGATTTTTTTTTCTGAGCGTTTTTAGGTTTTCTTATAAGTTTGGAAAGTATTCACATTCCCTTTGTTTTCTAAATAATTTTTGATAACAAATTTAATGTATGTTAATTGTAGAAAATTTAATAAGTAGCCGGGCGTGGTGGCTCACGCTTGTAATCCCAGTACTTTGGGAGGCTGAGACCGGAGGATCCGGGTTCGCGGCCAGCCTCAGCTCTCTCGCTCTCTCCCTGTCTCTCTCTCTCTCCTTAGTGAGGCCCTCCACAACTTTGTGAGACCTGGTTTCAAAATAAAGTATAAAAAAATAGGGCCGGGGGTGTAGCACGGAGGTAGAACGCCCCTGCGTTCAATCCCCGGTACCGCAAAAAAAAAAAAAGAAAATTTAATAAGTTTATAATAGTAAAAAGATAGAGAGCCAGGCACCGTGGTGCACATCTGTAATCCCAGTAGTTGTGAGGCTGAGACAGGAGGATTGCAGGTTCGAGGTCAGCTTCAGCAACTTAGTGAGGCCTTCAGCAACCTAGTGAGACCCTGTTTCAAAATAAAAAATAAAATAGGACTGGAGGATGCAGCTCAGAGGCAGAACACCCCTGGGTTCAATCCCCAGTACCACACACACAAATAAAAGGCAAAGAAAAATCTTTATTTCACCATCCAGAGATAACCCTTTTAATATCTTTGGTGTATATATTGTAGACTGTCTATGAATAAAATATACCATTATATTTTTCATATAATTTTTACCAGTTTCTTAATTTTACATGATACCATAAACATATCTCATATCATTAAATAGTCCTCCAGATTATTAATGGTTATATAACATTTCATAATTTCTTTATTTCATAATTTTCTGTACATCATGTTGTTTGCAAGCTTTAAACATCTTAATGAGCCGGGCGTGGTGGCACACACTTGTAATCCCAGTACTTGGGAGGCGAAGACTGGAGGATCCGGGTTCGGGGCCAGCCTCAGCTACTTAGTGAGGCTCTCCGCAACTTAGTGAGACCCGGTTTCAAAATAAAGTATAAGCCGGGCATGGTGGCGCACGCTTGTAATCCCAGTACTTTGGGAGGCGGAGACCGGAGGATCCGGGTTCGCGACCAACCGCAGCGCGTGCGATCTATCTCGCTCTCTCCTCTCTCTCTCTCTCTCTCTCTCTCTCTCTCTCTCTCTCTACCTAGTGAGGCCCTCCTCAACTTCGTGAGACCCGGTTTCAAAAATAAAGCATAAAAAAATAGGGCTGGGGGTGTAGCACGGAGGTAGAACGCCCCTGTGTTCAATCCCCGGTACCGAAAAAAAAAAGTATAAAAAATAGGGCCGGGGGTGTAGCTCAGAGGTATAACGCCCCTGGATTCAATTCCTGGTACTTCAAAAACCAAAAAAAAAAAAAAAACCCAAAAAATCTTAATGTTAACTCTTTGATAGTGATTATAAAATCATTCTTTAAAATAGATTCCTGAAAGTAGAATTACTGGGTCAATGGGTATGAATATTTTTAAGGAGCTCTGAAATTTCCCTCCAGAAATATAAGCATTCTTAATTCTACTTGCAATGTAGGAGGAAGACCTCTTATTTCCTTTGACTAGTTGACCAAATATCCTTGTTCTTCCTTTTTTTTCCTTTTTTTTTTTCTTGTGGTACTGGTGGGGATTGAGCACAGGGCATACTGCCTTTGAGCTACACCCCAAGCTCTTTTTATTTTTTATTTTTTTGTTTTTAAACAGTGTTTTGCTAGGTTGCTGAGAGCCTTGCTAAATTGCTGAGGCTCATCTCAAACCTGTCTCAGCCTCCCAATTACTGGGATTACAGGCATGCCCCACTATGCCCGGCTATTATTTTCTTTTTTTTGAAACCAGGTCTCACTAAGTTGCAGAGGGCCTTGCTAAGTTGCTGAGGCTGGCCTCAAACCTACAATCCTCCTGACTTAGCCTTCCAAGTACTGGGATTAAGGTGTGTGCCACCACCCCCTACTTATCATTGATCTGTATGGCTTTAAATCCACTAACTGCTACTAGCTTGAGATTTGACTGGCAAAATGTATCATTTTGAAGAACTTTAAGCAGTGTCACTGTTAAATGCCACACAACATTGTGATATTTTTGATCCTCCTTGATGACTGACACAATCGGACCGTTGAAAGGAATCCATTAACTGGAATACAGTTTCAGAGAAAACCTGGCATAGAAAAGTCATTTGAATGATCAAAAAGTATATATAGAGAAACTTCTTTAATTTGTAAATTTAGCATATGAAATATTTTATATCATGTTCATCATTGTATCTGTGATGCTTAGCAGTAGTGTCTGGCACATAGATACCATAGATATTAATACTTGTATAGTAATTGAAGATGAGTGTATAATTGAATTAATGAATTAGCGAATAGTAAAAATCCTAATTTGACTTTGCTTATTTGTTGGCAACTGTCTAGACATGGTGAAGAATATATATATTAAAGGATACATTATGAGTTATGCTAAATGACTTTCTCATTTTAGTGCTTGGAAAGAGTAGGAGGTGGGTATGGTTTACAAAAATATTTACATGAATGAAAACAACTTATAGCATGAGTAGGGGTCCACTCTCATTTGTTCTTATTTAATGTTCTCTACCAATTTGGTGGAGTTCTTTTAGCAGTAACTATGAGGATTAAAGGATATTCAGATGACCAATGAACCTAACTTCCTGTGTCTACATTTACTTTTTATTTATAAAAGGCCTGAAGATAATTACTACTTCCCAGATTTGCATCATATGAAGTATGAGATTGAAGATGGCACTATACCTAATGGAAAAGACCTTCGTTTTGGATTCGACCCCCTGGAATTTCCTGGGTTTAGCTGGAGAGGATATGCCCAGATGTCCCCGATACAGGTATACAGCCCGTTGACCATAGCTCATGGCAGAGAAGCCCATCTACGCCCCGATGACGCTCTCATCGGTCCCTAAACAGTGAACTGTCCCCCAAACTAATTCCAGGGTTCTTTTTTTCCAGAGTCTGGGTTAGAGTTCCAGTTGAGTTTAGATTTGGGATTGGGACTAAACTAGGATTTTAACTGGTTAGCATACGTGTGAATTTCACAATTCATTGCTCGTTTAATTCAGTCACCAAATCAGAAAATGAAGAAATTAAAGAAAATGGTGCTTATCTCTGGAGACTTTACAAGGAGAGGGAATTTTCTTAAATTACATTAGGCTATATATAACAGAAGGGATTTAAAGTCATTTGTGGAAAATAAAAATAAGTCGGCTTAAATAATTCCAATAAAACTAGTGTTGCTAATTTTTTGAGCTCCAAATTACTATGTGAATAGAAACTAAGATAAATGATGAGTTTTAGTTAGTGCTATTTGATTTTTCTTTCTCTTATATCTCCTTTCCTTCATTGTTCTCTATCATGGCTCTGCATGTGTAGACTCCCAAAGTGGGCAATACCGCCCCCTGGAGGGTTGCTGGAGCAATCCAGGGAGCAGTAGTTGCCTCTGGTGCAACTGGGGGGCATTGAATAAAAATAAGAGGGGGGTGAAATGCCTAAGGGCTGAATAACTTTTTCTGGAAATGAGGCAGTAAGTCAATAGGTTTGGGAATCTATTCTTTGAGTAAGGAAATTTATGTATTTTTCCTTTTGAATTTACATAATGTTTATTACAAAAAATCCTGTAGAGTCATTGAGAAGTTTTGTCCTCAGAATTTCTCTTTGAGATTGGCCTCTTCAAGCTGTTTCTTTTATTTATTTATTTATTTATTTATTTATTTATTTATTT
>PVJS01041549.1:0-17905 GCA_004027185.1 Glis glis
TCCTCACCAACATTTGTTGTTGTTTGACTTCTTAATGCTTGCCATTCTAATTGGGGTCAGATGAAATCTTAGAGTAGTTTTGATTTGCAACTCCCTGATTGCTAATGATGTTGAACATTTTTTCATGTATCTATTGGCCATTTGTATCTCTTCTTTGGTGAAGTGTCTATTCATTTCAGTTGCCCACTTCTTGATCAGATTGTTTGTTTTCTTAGTGTAAAATCTTTTAAGTTCTTTGTATATCCTAGATACTAGACCTCTGTCAGAGGGATAGCTTGCAAAGATCTCCCATTCCATAGGCTTTCTCTTTAAGCACTTAATGGTTTCCTTTGATGAGCAGAAGCTTTGTAGTTTAATGCTATCCCACTTATTAATTCTTGTTTTAATTTCCTGTGCTTTGGAGGTCTTGTTGAGGAAATTTCCACCTGTGCCTATATGATGGAGTGCTGGACCTATGGCTTCTTCTAATAATTTCACAGTCTCTGGTCTAATTTCCAAGTCTTTGATCCATCTCGAGTTGACTCTTGTGCAGGGTGAGAGGTAAGGATTCTGCTCCATTTTTCTACAGGTAGATAACCAGTTTTCCCAGCACCATTTGTTGAAAAGACTGTCCTTTCTCCAATGTATGTGTTTGGCACCTTTGTCTAAAATCAATTGGATATAAGTTTGTGGACTTCTTTCTGTATCAGAAAGAAGTTCTATAGCTCAGTTCTATAGCTGCGTGTAAATG
The DNA here is from genome assembly GCA_004027185.1 of Glis glis. NCBI lineage: Eukaryota > Metazoa > Chordata > Mammalia > Rodentia > Gliridae > Glis > Glis glis. The sequence goes on from PVJS01041549.1 coordinate 731, forward strand.
AATTCTGCCTACAACTAGGGAGTGTGGAAAAAGACCTTAGTCTAAGAAGACAGATAAAATCTGCAAGCCTGTCTAACACACCTTGATTTCAGCCCTGCCCTGAGATCCTGAGCAGAGAATCCAGCCATCTCATACTTCTGAATGACAGAAAAGATGAATAATAAATTGTGTTGGTTTAATATAAGTTTTCAATAATTTGTTACATAAAAATAGAAAACTAAGCCGGGCGTGGCGGCGCACGCTTGTAATCCCAGTACTTCGGGAGGCGGAGACTGGAGGATCCGGGTTCGCGCCAGCCTCAGCTCTTGCTCTCTCTCTCTCCCTGTCTCCTCTCTCTCTCTCTCTCTCTCTCTCTCTCTCTCTCCTTAGTGAGGCCCTCCGCAACTTCGTGAGACCCGATTTCAAAATAAAGCATAAAAAATAGGGCCGGGGGCGTAGCACGGAGGTAGAATGCCCCTGCGTTCAATCCCCGGTACGGCAAAAAAAAAAAAAATAGAAAAATAATATGCACCTTACCCCTCAGTCAACTTAGGGGAACCCTAAGTTATACAACTCTACACATGATTGGAAGCATGTCCTGTAATAGTCCACTTTATATAATGATTTCAAGAATTTTTGTAAACTTCTCTACTCAAAATATGTAAATGTTATGTAAGGATTTTTTCCAGTTAATCATGAAATCTGAATACTGTTAGGAAAATCATATGAACAGCAAAGAAATATTACCATAAACTATGAATGTAAGGAAATTTCCAATGTGGCATAGAATATCTGTCTCATATCTAAAGCCAAAATCATTCACATAAATAACAATAGAATAATAGGGCATTGATGGCAAAAAAATCTCCACTTTTGTTTAGGAAAGCTCTGTCCTCACAATTCATTTTTTGAAAAAATAATAATATAAATATTGGAAGTGAGAACAACAGGATGGTAGTGGCTTATTCAAAATAGCTGAACTATTTCAAACAATACAGTTAGAAAATAAATATTGAAAATGAGAACACAAATCACTTTCCATAGAAATGCTTATTCACCTGCAAAATCCAGAAAAATGACATAAAAACTCTTAAGATTGGCCGGGCGTGGTGGCGCACGCTTGTAATCCCAGTACTTTGGGAGGCAGAGACCGGAGGATCCGGGTTCGCGGCCAGCCTCAGCTCTCTCTCTCTCTCTCCCTGTCTCTCTCTCTCTCTCTACTTAGTGAGGCCCTCCGCAACTTCGTGAGACCCGGTTTCAAAATAAAGTATAAAAAAAATAGGGCCGGGGGCGTAGCGCGGAGGTAGAACGCCCCTGCGTTCAATCCCCGGTACCGCAAAAAAAAAAAAAAAAAAAAAAAAAAAAAAAAAAAAAAAAAAAAAAAAAAAAAAAAAAAAAAAAAAAAAAAAAAAAATAAATAAATAAATAAAAACTCTTAAGATTGATAAAATGGTTCATTGCTAGTTTTTATTTAAAAAATCCTTAAGTACAGAATAAGTCATTTTTCAAGAAAACATATTTGACAAGTTAGAAAACATAATGGACATAAATACCATTCACAATGGCAATGCAGATAGAAAATATCTAAGAAAACAGTATAAGGTTGCATGCTTAAAATTATATTGTTATGCATATAAAAAGGAGGCAAGCATAGAAATTGATGTATACTTATAAATTTCTATATGAGAGATTTTGATACTTATTCAAATACTTCTTCTAGTATTATTATTTATTTTCTACTTTAGCTAAATAAATGCATCATTGTTGAAACCTCTAGGGCTCCTCTATTACTCAGTCATATGAATTCTATATCCATCTATTATCCTGAAATTCCCTCTCATTTCAGTAGGCCATCATTGCTTTGTGTTAATTTTGCATATACTTGATTTATCTTTGTTATTATGAAATGTGTCTTTCTATTTTACGGATGTGCATTTAATTTAGTATTTGTATTTATACCTTACCAATGTTTTCATGGAGCAAGATGGTTTTATACTTTATGTATTTCATTTAAATTAAATGTGGGATCCCAAGGGAAACACATCCAAATGCTGCATGCATGTATGTTTCTATCACTCTGAAACTCATTATGATGTATAATTACAATGCACCAGTTAAAGTATATTATAAAAATAAAAACTAAATTAAATGTATGTTAGATGATACACAAAACTTAAAAATTACACATATTAATGGGGCACTAAGTGATGTTTTGATACATGTATACATTGTGTGATGTCTAAATCAAGTTAAACATATCCATTTCCTCATTTTCTTTCTTTTTTATACTTTTATTGGTGCATTAGAGTCTTACATCATAATGTAGTTCAGAGTGATAGTGACATTTATGCACACAGCACTTGGTGAGCTCTCCCCTGGCTCTCTCCTCACTCCCCCCATCCCATACATGATATTGAGATTGGCATTGGTATTTTCATATATGTACGTAATGTCAATGGAAGTGATTCCTTCATTAATTCTTCCTCTCCCCCTCCCTCCCCAAAACCACCTCCCTCACTCTACTGGAGTTCCTCCTCCATTATTTAAAGTTCTCCTTGTATCCCAATTACTCACTAGCTTCTGCATGATAGAAAACATATGACTGGCTGATCTCATTTAATGTTCTCCAGATCCATCCATTTTCCTGCAAATGACATATATGGTGACAACATTCAAAATCCTTTCTTCTTACTGTTTGAAATGTATAGTTCATTGTTGGTATCTATAGTCACACTACTGTGCAATAGCACACCAGAACTTCTTACTCCTCTCTAACTAGTAAGATCCTAGTACCTAGTGAATAACTTCTCATCCCCTCTCCCCCCTACTTTTCCCAGCCCCTGGCATCCACCATTCTACTCTCAACATTTATAGATTCCTCATGTGGTTGAAATCTTGGAATACTTATCTTTCTGTATCTGGTTTATTTCACTTAACCCAATGATTCATGGTTCCATCCATGTTGTAAAAAAATGGCAAGATTTCATGTTTAATGGCTGAATAATATCCCATTGTTCTGGTCAACACTCTTGCAGCTGTACTCTAACAGATTGACCACATAACTTAGAGGAAAGACTTATTTTCTTACTGTTTTGGATTCAGTCCATGTGAGGCTGGGAATTGCAGATCTCAGGGAATGGCAGCGGGAGGTGGAGAGAGGGAGAGCACATGGGCTGTGCTCCTCACATCACAGGGGCCAGAAGCAAGAGAGAGAGCAGGGGGAAAGGTACCCTACATATAATCCCCTTGGCTGCATCCCCAGGGACCCACCTCCAGCCACACCCTAGTGGCCTGGGTCACCACAAGGATAAATCCATTTTAATGGAATTCACTGCTGGAATTACAACTCTCATGACTCAATTACATCAGCTCCAAACATTAATAAATGAGCTCTTTAGGGGACATTTCATATCTAACATAATCTAATATTATACATTTTAATCTTGTGGAAAGGGAAGCTGTTCATGCAACCTCTTTAACTATTTTATTTCATCCTTAAAAGATCCTTAAAAGCATAAATGTTTCAGGAGTACTATGTATAAAAATATAAATATTCTTAAAAGATGGTTTATATTGCTATTGGAATATACCAAAAATATTTGAATTGAGCATAAATCTTTTTACAAGGCTTCAAGAAGTTTTACTGAGAAGTTATAAATGCTCGAGGCTTGAGAAAAATCTTACAGAATTTTAATCTGCTAAAATTTATATTGGGAACTAACATCTAGGGGTACAAATATATTTTTGTAGACATCTTATATAAAGCTTTTGGAATGTTTGAGATGGAAGCATCTATCTTCTCTCTTAGCCTGCCACCCAAATACAGAACACTATCCACCTCTATGATTCTTCTGAATAAAAGATTTTGGAAGCAATTGCTGCATTTGTGGCTAGAAAAGAGCTAGGGGAACTTCTGTGACCAGTTCATGCTCATGTATACTTATTAAATGTAACTAAATCTAAACATGAAAGCCACCACGGTAAAACCAAAAGGTTGTTTTATGTCCAAGGAGAAATTTTATTTTACACATGGCCTCTGCTCTTTGATTTTCTCTGTATCCAGAGTCGATCTTAAAAAAAAAAAAAAAAGAAAAAAACGTCCCTAGGCTCTTCTGATAGATTCTTGAGCAATTTCCAAAGGAAATTACCTTCCTTTTGAGTTGTGGCTTTACTGTTTCAATTTTCCTAAAATTTTCTCCTTTAAAGTAAATGACCATCTAACAGAACATTAATAACAAAGAACTCCACATGTCAATTTCTTATTGACTTGCAAATGCAATCATTCATGTTCTCTTTTGAAGTTAGAGGCGCACAGTGCATCACTTTATAGATGGCGGTTCTCATCAGGCAGGAGCATGAAGAGCCAGTTCTTTTTCTAATTCATATATTGGAGAGTTCTACTGAAAAGTATCATATTTTGTATGCAAGGTTAATCTTGTCCTTCAACCAGAAAAGAAGAATCTATCTTTCTTGCTGAGGTGTAAGTAAGAGAATTAAAATCAATAAAAAATGTAATAGCAGAAAAAGGAAAAGAATCTGAATCCATGAACAACAGTATAAATAGGCATAGTCAAGTTACTTAAAACTAACATATCCATGAATTCGAGATGATGGGGAAACGAAATAGAAGCATTTGCAGGATTTAAAGGATTGAGGCATATTATCTTATGACTTTTTAGAGAACTGCATGTCAAAGGTTGCCTAATGCGTGCACTGGTATGCATTTGTAGGTATGCACATCATTTCAAATTTTGTGCCATATCTTTGAACTTGTTTGATCAAAACATAGTGTGTGTGTGTGTGTGTGTGTGTGTGTGTGTGTGTGTGTGTGTGTGTGTTTTACTGGGGATTGAGCCCAAGGGCATTTTATCTCCGAGCTACATCCTTATACTCCTAGCTCTTTTTATATTTTCTTTGAAAATAGGATCTCTTTAGGTTGCTGAGAATGTCACTATGTCACTGAGGCTAGTCTTGAATCTGTGATCCTCCTGTCTCAGCCTCCCAAGTACTGGGATTACAGGTATGTGCCACCATGCCTGGCTAAAACTACCTTAAGAATGAAACGGACCCAGTCATAAAAGATATAGTCAAAATGATAGGTAACAACAAAAATTAAAAAGAAAGAAATCTGGAGAATTTGACCAGAACATCCTAACTGACCCACTTTATCATGTAACAATGAATCAGAAAAATAATAGATAAAAGGATAAAATGTGAAATGTACTGGAAATATCTGGAAAAGTGATTTCACTAAATTGTTTATTGGCTTATTTTTTTAGAGATATTAAGTAAGTGCCTGACTAATACCCATGAAGAAATTTTAAAACAATATTATTTCAGAACAATGGAGCTTTTGAGAAAAGGAGAAAGCCTAACTATAGATGAAGACACAGCAACCCCAAATCTGTTTAATACAAATTTTCCAGAAGTTTTCTGTCCTGTTGGGTCACTGCAGTGACAAGTCCCTTTATTTCAAAATAAGTTTAAATGAAGGATAATATAAAATCATTTAAAAAAACAAAGATCGGGGCTTTGCTGTTTTTATTTCCTTTCATGAAATTCAATTACCATTTGTTCTGTTTGCTCTCTCCAAAGTCTTTTCAATATTGTATTAATTTATGAGAAGAAGATTTAGCCAGAGATATACGGTTTCTGATTTCCACTAATCTTTAGAAAACTCATCTGGAAAACAGTCTGCTCATAACTATCTTTTGTATATAACACCTCCTTGGCTAGAATTTTGCTTCAAAAAAGTCCCATCCCATAATGTGTGCTGGTGTTTATTCTTCCTTTATATTTTCTTCTTGCTCGTTCTGTATCATTAAGTGTTGAAATTATGGTCTGGGTAGGTGTACTACTTCAGGAAACAATACCATCACTTTTAGTATTTCAAATAATAATTTTAATAAAAAGTCCTAGCAAAGTTGAAATTACTAAGGTAGGCCTCCAGTGTTCCTGAGGCTAAATTTGCTTTCTGGAAGGTTTAGAAGCATTTAGAAGTGCCAGTAGTTGTTTAGGGGAAAAACATAACATAAATCTTTCCTAAAGTGTGGGTTACTGCTTAAAAAAAAAGTAGGCATATACTCTAACAAGTCCAATATTTACGCTCTAGATGAAATTTATATTCTGTTGAGAGCTGAGCTAGTAAGTTTCTTTTTTTTCTTTCTTTTTTTTCTGTGCTAAAAGTAGCAAAAATGTTAGCAAATACAGAATAAATAAGAGTGCCTTATGCTAATGGGACAGATCCATGAGGGAGAGAGAATGCCTGTCATACAGAGTCAGGCTCCCAGCCTGGAAAGGGTCTCTCAGGGTGGCAGAATGAGATAAGAATGTAAAATTCTAGGATCTGTTTGTAATATTTTCATGTGTGGGGAAGAATGCGGTCTCAGTGGAAATGGCTCACATTAACCAAACTCACATGAGACTGACACACTGGCCAGATGACAAATCGTTCATCTGTGAAGAGAAATGGAACTCTCAAGGAGAGCACAGCAGTCCCTTTCCTTATTCAAAACAAATACTCCCTGGAGAGAAATGCTCAAGAAAAGCACAAAGAAGCTGCAAGTGAGTGATGGTCATAATTAGCACTTGCGACCAGAAGTTTCTGCATCTACCAAGAAGCCCGCCCTAATGGCCAAGGCTCAAGACACAATAAAACACCCTTTCTTAGAAGATTTTACTTTTCTAAAAATACTCTGCTTACTATTCCTTTTCTGATCACACAGTCTGCTTTCAAACAGTGTATTGTACTGAATTGAGTGTAGTAAATAGCATTAATTAAATCTTACATAAAAATCTCAATGTCTGGAGGGATAGGGGAGCTGAATAAAGTAAACTGAAATGAACCAGGCGTGGTGGCACAGGCCTGTAATCCCAGTACTTGGGAAGCTGAGACAGGAGGATCGCAGGTATCATGGATACCCTCAGCAACTTAGCAAGACCCTGTTTCAGAAAAAAAAAAAAAAAAGAATGACCCTGGGTTCAATCCCCAGTACCACATGTGTGTGCGCTCACACACACACACACACACACACACACACACACACATTCAAAAAGCACTAAAATGGTTAAAATTGATAGGAGGTCACTTTTCTTCCATCTGATAAGCCTCACCTCTATCTATTTTATCCTTACTGAACTCTGGAGCTTTGTCAATCAAAATTGAAAATTGCTGGGAGGAAAATACACAAAAAATTGTGTGTGTGTGTGTGTGTGTGTGTATGTGTGTGTTTTAATCACAGCAAACCTCACAGTGATGTATAATTGCAATGCAATGCACTAATAAAGTAATATTTTAAAAAGAGAAGCTGGGTGTGGTGGTACACATTTGTAATCCCAGTACTTGGGAGGCTGAGACAAGAGGATCACATGTTGGAGGACAGCCTCAGCAATTTAGGGAAATTCTCAGCAACCTAATGAGGTCCTGTTTCTAAACAAAAAAACATAAAAAAGGGCTGGGGGGTGTAGCTTAGATGTAGAATACCTCTGGGTTAAATCCCTAGTCCCCTCCCCCTAAAAAGAGAAGTAGTAGTAGTTAGTCTTAGAATATTATTTGCCCAGTATTTAAAGCTACTATTTCTTTGTTCTTAAGACAGAGTAATAATATTATATTCCTAAACTAGTTTTGATGAGATTGTTTATGTTTTAATAAAAACACCTTTAATATAAAATTAACAAAGTTTATTTCCCATCATTCCCATGTTCTCTGTGATTTCCTTGCACTGTTTTTGTACTCAGTCACTGTATGGATGATGCTTAGAAGAAACCTTGAAGAAGGAAGAGAAAGCATGCAAAAACACATGTAGGTTCTAGACACTTCCACCTAGAAGTGACACAACTTAATTCTGCTCTCATTCCACTGGTCAAGGTCACAAGGCCAAGCCTGCCCTCAGGGTATACATTCATGCAATCCTGAAGCAGGGAATAGTACTACCCTCTAACACACTACTCAACACTAACATTTACCACAGACCCGAGGGATGGACAAATAAACTTTATTATTATCATTTTCTACTGTTGCTTTATTTTGGGGGGGGATTGAACCCAGGGTATTTTACCTCTGAGCAACATCCCCAGCCCTATTTTAGTTTTTATTTTGAAACAGTCTCACTAAATTACTGAAGCTGGCCTTGAACCTGCCACCCTCTTGTCTCAACCTCCAAATATAGGGATTGCAAGAGTGTACCAACCCCCCCAGCTCCACTGTTACTTTGGTAAAATATCATGCCATACATTGTGCTGTTCTTAACTTCATGGCGAAGGTGGGTAGGGGAGGGGCATGTGGCCATTTTGGAATGTTTCCCACCAGCACAGTTTCATCACTGTCTTGGTGTACTCCCTCAAGATAAGAGTTGAAGGAATACAGGGCCAGCATGTCAGAAAGAAGACACTGCAGCAAGTCTTCCATATTTAATTGTTTTACTTTTTAATTTTGTTTTCTTGTTTTCTGTAAATATCAGGTATATTCATTTTCTCACTGATCCTGAGGAATAAACTGCAAAATTCAACCAAGGGCACATATTAGAGATGATTGAAAGTCTTAAACTCCACAGAGACTGGGGCAGGTTGCCAAGCACGGCCCTCCCACGCCTGAGGCTGGGAATGGCATGCGTGGCTCTTCCACCATCAGGACATCATTCCTAATGGGAATTAACAACCAGAACTAGCGAATACTTTAAGGACTTGTCAATGTCCACAGATTCCTCAGACCTAGAATGTGGACAAAGACATTGAATTACATATTTTGTTATAGAATGTGATGGTGGAAAAAGAAAGAGGAAATAGAAAGCATCTATCTGGATTAAAAAAAATGCTCATTTCTTCAGATGCTTTCATTTTAAAAAGTAGTTTTCAGCCGGGTGTGGTGTCACATTTTTGTAATTCCGGAACTTGGGAGGCTGAGACAGGAGGATCGCAGGTTCGTGGCCAGCCTCAGCAACTTAGCAAGGCCCTCAGCAACTTAGTGAGACCCTGTTTCAAAACAAAAAATAAAAAGGGCTGTGGGTGCAGCTTGGAGGTAGAGTGGCCCTGGGTTCAATCCCCAATAACACATACACACACACACACACACACACACACACACACACAGTAATTTTCAATTTCGAAATGTGACCCAAAGAGGCATTACACATATCCTCTCTATGAGCTATACACCACCAAGAGAGGGTAGAGGCAAGAAAATACATTCCCAGGCCCCAGGCTCCTTACCATGCATCTGTTGGAGGAACTACACTATTTTTTAATCTATATGGTTTTATTTTGATTTTTTTAGGCTTTTCTTTAAGAATGGCATTATGGTTAAAGACAAGAACAACAAATCAAAACAAAAAATACACACACAAAAATTTAAAAAATAAGTGATGTCACTAACCAAATGGTATGAAGAACTCTCAAACCCTACAGCATTGTGGTTAAGATTCCAGTCCCTAAAGCTAGAACGATCTAGAGAAGGCTCTATAGCCTCAACAGGCCTGATACGAGGTGGACACATGTCGTCTTCTGATTATTGGGTTTACATTTAGCCATTGATTTCTCCAGAGATATAGTAAACAAAGCTCTTATTAAAATTCCTATTTAGCTGGATACGGTGGCACATAACTATAATCTCAGTACTTGGGAGGTTGAGACAGGAGGATTGCAAGTTCGAAACCAGCATCAGCAACTTAGAGGCCCTCAACAACTCAGTGAAACTCCGTAAACAAGCAAGAAAGAGTTGGGGGTGTAGATTGGAGGTAGAAGGCCGCTGGGTTCCATTCCCAGTACAAGTAAATAAAATAAAATAAATTCCTAGGCCAGGCGTGGTGGCGCACGCTTGTAATCCCAGTACTTTGGGAGGCAGAGACCGGAGGATCCGGGTTCACGGCCAGCCTCAGCTCCCTCTCTCTCTCTCTCTCTCTCTCTCTCCTTGTTGAGGCCCTCCGCAGCTTCATGAGACCCGGTTTCAAAATAAAGTATAAAAAAATAGGGCCGGGGGTGTAGCTTGGAGGTAGAACGCCCCTGGGTTCAATCCCTGGTACCGCAAAAATAAATAAATAATAAATAAATAAATAAATAAATAAATAAATGAATAAATTCCTATTTATAGAACTAAGAACATACAGAAATTTTGTTTACTAAATTTTAATTAATTTAAGGAGAAATGTTGAAAACAAATGGATTTCCATGTTAAGGAAGAATTCAACCAAAATTAAACAAGAGTAGGCTAGTATAAATTACTAAGTGACATTTACATTGTTCAGGTTTTTTTTTCACATAAAAAGAAAGGAAATGGAAAAGTTTTAAGAAGCTAATAAATGTTTCAACTTCTCTTGATATGGGACTCCAAAAGTTTTTCTTTGTTTTATGTATTTTGTTTTCTTGTGTGTTTGTTTGCACTAGCAAAGTCTCTGAGGTAATTACATTACTAAAGATAATTTTTAAAATTGTTTTATATTGGATGACCACCTGATAGCTTTTCCCATTGAAAAATGGTTTGGAATTTATTCTATTTCTTCAGAGAACAGAGCCTCTAAGTGTGTGTGTGTGTGTGCGTGTGTGTGTGTGTGTGTGTTGTCTTGTATGTTACTGGGGATGGAATCCAGGTGTGTTCTACCTCTGAACTACAACCCCAGTCCTTTTTATCGTTTCTATTTTGAAACATGGTCTCACTAAGTTACCTTGTGCTGGCCTCCAACCTGTGATCCTCCTGTCTCAGCCTCTCAAATACTGGAATTACCGCACCTGGCTTCTAAAATTTTTTATTACCTTATAAATTCAAGGTATATTCTACTTCAAAGTCTAAAAAGGAGAAAGAAATATTTCATAGTAATTTGTACATCATTTTCTATTTAAAACTTTTATGAAGCCAGGAATGATGGCACACGCTTGTAATTCCAGTACTTGGGAGAGTGAGACAGGAAGATCACGGGTTTGAGGACAGCCTCAGCAAGTAGAGACTCTCATCAGCCTAGTGAGACCCTGTTTCAAAATAAAAAATAAAATAGGACTGAGGGTGTAACTCAGAGGTAGAATGCCCCTGGGTTCAATCCCCAGTACCAAAAACAAACAAACAAAACAAACAAAAATTCCATTTTAAATAACTGTTTAACCATTTAGATATACCATAATGTATTCAATTATATTCACCTATTTTAGAACATCTGGGCCTCTATTTTTTGGTGAGACCCTGTTTCAAAATAAAGAATAAAAAGTAGGGCTGGGGGTGTAGATCGGAGGTAGAATGCCTCTGAGTTCAATCCCCAGTAACACACACACACACACACACACACACAAACTTTTATGAAAGATGTATTTAAAATAATTTCCACCACAATCTGAAAGATTCTATATATTTGAATGGAGTGGGCAAATCCTTGACAATTATTTGTCAACATTTTTACCATCAATACTTCTGTGGATCATTATGACATTCAGCTTAGCACTGAAGTGTGAAAATATAATACAATATTCTAGAAATTCTTCAAATTCTCCAGTATTTTTTGATAACAATTATTTGGCCTCAGAGAAAGAAGAAAATAATAATTATAAAATAACCTGAGCACTCTTCTCTTCTGTTTATCTACTTATTAATTTTTATGTACACTATTTACAAATGTGCATTTGGCAATATAAAGATAGATAAAAACACAATGTGATTGCCAGTAGTAATTATGAATAATAACTGAGTCCAGTATGCAAACAAAAACCCTTAAATATGATGTGTATTCCAGGTGTACAAGTGTATGATATTCCTGTACGCTGATTTGAACAGAGATGTAAACACATATGCAAAATTTTAAAGCGAAGTAGCAGACAGATAACTCAATAAATAGCTCTCATTATCTCAATACATTCTTAGAATTTGTTTTCTTGTCCCCAGGATCACATATATGTCATTTTCATGCTAATATTTTTTCTTTTTCTAGTAAATATGGGCCAACAGGTGTTGCAAACAATTCCAGTATGTCTAAAATAAAAAAATATGTGCATATATGTATATAGTTATACACACATACAAAAGTTAGGCATGGTAATGTACATCTATAATTTCAGTTACTTGGGAGTCTGAGGCAGTACTATGGCAAGTTCAAGGATGCCAGGTGTGGTGGCGCACGCTTGTAAGCCCAGTACTTGGGAGGCTGAGACAGGAGGATCGCAGGTTCGCGGCCAGCCTCAGCTCTCTCTCTCTCTCTTCCTGTCTTTCTCTCTCTCTCTACTTAGAGAGGCCCTCCGCAACTTTGTGAGACCCGGTTTCAAAATAAAAGTATAAAAAATAGGGCCTGGGGTGTAGCGCAGAGGTAGAACGCCCCTGGGTTCAATCCCTGGTACCGCAAAAAAAAAAAAAAAGAAGAAGAAGAGTAGGAAAATGTATTAAAATTCACCAATGCCTTCTATGTAGCTTCAGACCCTAGGCAGATGAGAGCTTGCCAATTTATAAGACGAGTTAAAGAGTTGAAAATTGAATCCCGTTGCTATAGCAGTAATAAATTGGGTGTATTTAGCAAAGGACAAAGAAGTTATTTTTTTTATTCAGAAAGTGCTTCTCTACATACTAATAAACATTTATTTTACAAAAATATGAAAAAATTGGCAAAAATTTGATGTGAAAATTTTAATATTGATCTATGGCAGTTTCTCTTTTTGTACATTTAACAAAATGTACTAGTCTGAGGGTAGTCTGCCAAATATATTTTCATAGCAGATTAATGTCATATTTTATAAGAAGGATAAAATGTAAAAGAAATCCTGGGATTTTTTTTCTTCCTGTATAAAGACCTACAAAAGTTCAACTAAGATCAGATAAGCAAGATAGGAGGGACAGTATTGATTTTTATAAGAGGAATAACTATGTAGCTTTATTTCTAAAATATGGTACTAGCTTCAAGAAATGATGCCCTGATTTAATTTATATTTAGTCATGAAACTGGTCTTGCAATACATGACACTTTTTCTTATAAATTTTCATAATGTCCGGAGTGTTTCCATATGCATGTTAATAGAAAATCTGGAACTTCATAGGAAAACCATTTTAAAACAAAATATTAGTATGGAAAAATCAAATTAAGATTAAAAAACATGAATAAGTTTTTCATGAATAAAATTTTCATTGCTTAAAATATTTTAAACTATCTTACTACAACTCTTCAACACTGATCATATGCCCAGCTGTTATGTTTCCTAATATATACATCTCCTAATTAAATACTAAGGAGGAAGACATGGTTATTTTTACTTCTGGAGTTACTCCTCTAATGATCAGATGAAGTTGTAAGTAGCAGATAGGCTGAAGATTCTGAAAAAGAATAATCCAAAGGCATAGATGACTGCACTTGATTGAAGAATGAGAAAGCTGGCTTAGGTGATCAACATTCCCTCAATAGCTCTAGCAAGCTGCTGGTCTATGGGAGACATCACAATGTGGTTATGGGTACAGTGGCCTTCGGCCATCATCAAAGAACAGAGAAAAATTAGCTGCTTTATTTCCCATCTTTAAAATTTGAGACATAAAAATAGTGACTGGAAGATAGAGACCCCTGTCATATATAAAATAGGTAGCTATGATTATATTATTTCTAGCAAAATACTTTATATTTATAGTTCATATTGCATTCCACGTATATAACCTTGTAATTATTTCTTCACATCTTTATGTGCCCCAACTCTGGATTTCTTGAGGGTAAATCGCAAATCCAGTTTCTCTTTGCAATCACATAACCTAGTATATGTGATTGTGAATAGATAGATAGATATATATTATGTATATAATATATGCTATCTATGTATATCTATCATATGGTACATACTATATACATATATGACTCAAAAGGAATTACATAAAGGTTGATATGGAATTAATGATGGCATTAAAATAATCACATTATTTTCTTACAAAGCTTTTTCTTTATCATATATTTCATTATAAATTAAATATTTTAAGCATTAATGTTAAACTGTAGAGAAGGATGTATTTAAGAAACATAATATGAACAAAAACTGATTTCTGTGACATATGAAAATTATATTTTTTGAGATATATGAAACTATATAACTTGAAGAAAACAAGTCTGATTTTATTTATTTATTTATTTGTTTGTTTATTAATTTTTGTATTGGGGATTGAACCCAGAGGCATTCTAACTCTGAGCTACACTGCCAGCCCTATTTTATTTATTTTAAAACAGGGTCTTACTAAATTTCTGAGGCTGGCCTCGAACCTGTGATCTTCCTATCTCAGTCTTCCAAGTACTGGGATTACAGGCATGCGCCACCACACCCGGCCCAAATATTTTTCTATTTATTTTGGTCTATCGTGTTTCTTCTAGCAGACATAAAAAAGCAGAATTATATCTTTAAATCATCAAGGTCAAACGTAAGTTTTTAAAATGTCTAAATTAGTGTTAGCCTATAAATAATTTCACAAGAAATCACTCACCAAGATGAATATAAAGCCCCCACAGCACAAAATTCCACTGATAACAATCATGGAGTGGAATGAATCGCCATTAATATGTCAAAAAAATGTAGAAGAGCCAGAGGTGGTGGTGCACACTTGTAATCCCAGTACCTGAGAGGCTGAGACAGGAGGATAGCAGGTTCACAGCCATCCTCAGCAACTTAGTGAGATCCTGTTTCTAAACAAAAAATAAAATAGGGCTATGGTGTAGCTCAGAGGTAGAATGCCCCTGGATTCAATCTCCAGTACCCAAAAGAAAAAATATAGAGTAACTATATTTTTGTCAAATTATAATTTGTGCTATGCTGCAAAAATAAATCACTGTGATGCATTATATACATGTGTTTATATACATATGTGTTAGAAGCATATGTGTTATAAACGTGTTATATACATATGTGTTTAAATATGTATATATATTCAAATCATTTCAAGTATATTGTTTTCCATATCAACCTATTTAATTATTTTCAGGTCCAATTACCCTTTCCAATATAGAACAGAGAGTGAGAGAGAGAGAGAATAACTATAATGCTAACTAGCAGTATTTGTTTAAGAAACTTCAATTTCACTCTGTTTCAGTAGGGCAATAATGAGTAGGCATCTGCTTTCAGGTCTTCCAAAAACTGTACAATTCTGAAAATCAAACCTAACTGTGTTATGCTTATTTGGCTATCCATACTTCCATTGTAACTCTCAAAGTATCTGAAGTCATATTTATCAAAATATTGATTAACATTCTTGATGGTGAGATGGAAAACAATACTATATTTCTTGAATTTTTCTATCACATGAGTTTATATTTATTTTAATATAGATATATATATAATTTTTACACAAAATCTGGCACTATGGTTTTAAAATGACCCATCATTTAACAGGAAGTGTATTTTTCTCTAATAAAAGGTTGAAATGTCTTTATTCAAATCCCATAATTACAAGGTCAAACAAAATAAAAAACTGCATTTGTATTTCCAAGATGTTAAACAATTACCCACAAGTTGACTAATTTTAGTACCTTTGTTTCATGGGGAGATGAATCCCTTTCCTGAATGTCCTGTAGATTGCTGTTTGTCAGTTGATTGTGCAATTGAACAGTTTAATCTCTTTTTGTTCTTTATTGAAGGCAGAAAGAATTGGAAATAAGCTTTGAAGAAGTTTAAATTTAGAGACACTTTTTTCTGTAACATTAGAAAATTTCTTCATTAAATCATCAGACTCCCTTGCACAAAATAATACAGCAAGGCAATGCAGAGTTTAGGTTGAAGGATTGAATAAGGGCAAATAAAAACTAGTGCTGTTATTTCCAGGACAACGATCAGTGTTCCAGCCGGGCGTGGTGGCGCACGCTTGTAATCCCAGTACTTTGGGAGGCAGAGACTGGAGGATCTGGGTGCACGGCCAGCCTCAGCTCTGTCTCTCTCTCTCTCTCCCTGTCTCTCTCTCTCTCTCTCTCTCTCTCTCTCTCTTACTTAGTGAGGCCCTCTGCAACTTTGTGAGACCCGGTTTCAAAATAAAGTATAAAAAATAAGGCCGAGGGTGTAGCACGGAGGTAGAACGCCCCTGGGTTCAATCCCTGGTACCGCAAAAAAAAAAAAAAAAAAGATCAGTGTTCAATTTTTCATATTTTATTGAGCAATGTAGGTGATAATCATATAATATGTCATAACTTTTTTCATGCCTAAAATAAGATGTCTTTAAAGTCAGTTTATTTTTTTCTGAAATGTTTAATCCAGAGTTATCACTGCCTTGGCTTTCCACATAATTTTGTCTTCTATGACAAGGAGAGAGATGATGATGTAGCATTTCTTAAAACAGTGGTCTTTTCATGTTCCCAGTATTTTCTTCTATGTTAATAACACTCTATTTTAGCAGAAGGTGTTAAAATACAGGGACTGAACAACTAGAACGTATACTTCTTTATATGTTTCTTTCATAAGACTTTCAGATTGTTGATTTAACTGGGCGTGGTGGCGCACGCTTGTAATCCCAGTACTTGGGAGGCTGAGACAGGAGGATCCGGGTTTGTGGCCAGCCTCAGCTAGTGAGGCCCTCCATAACTTAGTGAGACCCTGTTTCAAAACAAAGAATAAAAAAATAGGGCTGGGGATATAGCTTAGAGGTAGAATGCCCCTTGGTTCAATCCCTGGCACCAAAAAAAACCAGATTGTTAATTAAAATATTGAGGATTTTATGTTACTCAAAACTCCGAAATTAAGATTGTTATTACTAGCAGTGCAGGCTAGCAGACATTTTTTGATGTTTTTATTAGTTGCATCATGATTTTAATTATACTAATATATTAAGAAAATGTTCATTTGAGAACCCTTGAAATGTGATAGAGGCACACATATAATATTGTATTTAATTATATTTGTTGATAATTTTTTTTACTTTTTTAATCCACAGTATGCTTTAATTTGTGGGATATTATTTAGAATTTTTATACTTTCGTGTGCATAAAATGCTTTCTTTATACATATATATATATATATACATACACATATATATCAGATAACTTTATCAGATATTCATAGATTTTGTGAAATGAAATTCAACATTTTTTTGTGTGTGTGGTACTGGGGATGGAACCCAGGGGCCTTCTACCTCCAGGCTACACCCCAGACCTATTTTATTTTATTTTTTTTTGGAAACAGGGTCTCACTAAGTTGCTGAGGTTGGCTTCAAACCTGCAATTCTCCTGTCTCAGCCTCCCAACTACTGGGATTACAAGAGTGGCACACCATGCCAGGCTGAAATTCAAC
>PVJS01041550.1:0-17906 GCA_004027185.1 Glis glis
TCAGATTGCCTGGGTTCAAATCAGTGGAGTACTGGCAGACCAGCTCTCGAAATGTCCTAGTTTGGAGCATTTGTTAATTTCTTTTTCTTTTTTTTTTTTTTGCGGTACCAGGGATTGAACCCAATGGCATTCTACCTCCAGGCCACACCCCCAGTCCTATTTTTTATTCTTTATTTTGAAACAGGGTCTCACTAAGTTGCAGAGGGCCTCACTAAGTAGCTGAGGCTGGCCGCGAACCTGGATCCTTCGGTCTCAGCCTCCCAAGTACTGGGATTACAAGCATGCGCCACCACGCCCGGCTCACATTTGTTAATTTCTGTGATATAACTCTTACTCCTCTGTGGCTGATTTCAAGCTTCCAGCTACTCTTAACAATCCACTCACAAAATTTCTGAATGTTTGGCTGGGTGTGGTGGCCCACGTAGGTGTAGGTGTAGGGCTGGGGTGTAGCTCAGAGGTAGAATGCCCCTGGGTTCAATCCCCAGTACTGCAAAAAAAAAAATTTTTTTTTGAATGCTTCACAATGGGCTCTCAGCCTGGCTGGCCCCACTTCCTAGGGGAGGTTCCCCAGGTGGCATGATCGCTCCATGCCTTAAGGGTTGTGCTGAAGAATTGAGATAGGTGTGCAGTGTTTATTAATGTCCTGCACACTCCATAGGAAGCAGGACGAAGGAGCCTTGGAACCAGTGCCCATAGAGCGGTGGAGCACTGAAAGGGTTCTTCCAATCCTGCTGCCCCCACTACCACACCACCAGCTCGTCATGTGGCAGCACTCCGTGAAAACCCACACACCATGAAGTCCAACCCAGTTACTTATTTCCTTCTTCCCTCCTCGTCTCCTTTAAGTCGAAGGGAGAACATGACCATCCCAAGCCAGAAACCAAGTTAGAGGCAGAGGCGAGAAGAGCAATGAAGAAAGTTCAAGGCACGTCAGCCTCCATCTCCTTGAAGCCGAAGGGGAGCTCCGAGCTGAAGGTAGCCGCCTGCAGCACACACGCGCACCGCACACAGCCGCCCCACCCTGCCACCCCTGCCACCCCTGCCACCCCTGCGCCGGCCGCCTTAGATTCCCCTAGTCCTTTACTGACGATTAAAGGTCAAAATCCTATAGTGCCAGGCTCATCTAGACACCAACACCCACCAAAGACACTGGAGCTGAGATTTTACTCTGAATTTCTACCATCTGTGTAGCATACTCTCAACTATAAACTCCATATAAATGTGGAATGATCTTCCGTATTACAGTTAAAAACAGAGAGAGAGAGAGAAAGAATGTTGAGTTAGTACTTAACCTATATTTGGCACTCTACATTTTGGTTCTAAAATTAATTGGACAGTCTCCACCAAATATTAGCTTCATGCTTTTTTCTCTCTCTCTCTCAAATTTCCATATGTCCCCAAATAGATTGCTTCCTTAGCTTATCTGCCAAGATGAAATAAAGTTTCTGTAAGTGACGGGCATCCCGGGATGGTGGTGGAAGGGCACAGTGACTGCTCCCTATGGACAAACTGTGATGTGAAGTCCACTGCTTTATGGCCTCATGTCATAGGTTTGTGGATTTGTCTGCCAAATAGTGGCAGTCATTAGTATATATATTTGTAGTGGTAGTCATTCATCTGTAGTGGCTCAATAGCTCAATAGTAGCAGTCATATGCATGTGTATGTGTGTGTGTGTGTGTGTGTGTGTGTGTGTGTATGTGTGTGTGGTATTAGGGGTTGAGCCCAGGGGCATTCTACCTCTGACCTACACCCCCCAGCCCTATTTTATTTTGAAACAGAGTCTTATTAAGTTGTGGAGGGCCTTGCTATGTTGCTGAGGCTGTCCTCGAACTTGTGATCCTCTTGTCTCAGTCTCCCAACTAATGGAATTACAAGTGTATGCCACCCAGCTATTTTTTTTTTTTTTTTTTGGTACTGGGGATTGAACTCAGGGACATTCTACCTCCAAGCTACACCCCCAGCCTTTTTTATTTTTTTATTTTGAAACAGGGTCTTCCTAAGTTGCTGAGGTTCTCACTAAGTTACTGAGGCTGGTCTCGAATTGGTGATCCTCCTGTCTCAGCCTCCCAAATACTGGGATTATAGGCATGTGCCACCACGCCCAGCTTCCACATTTATTTTCAGAAGAACTGAAATTGGGCTGGTCCATTCCTTTAGTCTCTAAATGTACCTTGCATGGAAAGAATTTTAATTTGAGTCTATTTGTAAGGAAATGTGAGCTCACAAACTCAAAAGGCTGGTCACTTGTCCTTTGCTCCAGCGCGGGACAAATCCAAGCATTTCTTCCCACTTCCTCTGCTTAGTCACGGCCCTTTCTCCTCCCTCTAAAACCATCCTCTTATTTGCTGATAGTCTTACATAAACAAGAGCAGAACTTGATTCTTAACCAGATTCTTTGCCTATGATTAACTGAGGAACAATATACTTCCTCCATTTATAAAAATAAAGTGACTACCCAGCACTAAAAAATAGAAAAGCAGAGAGAGGGAGGGAGGGAGAATGAGGAGAGAAGGCAGGACAGAGTAGTTTGATTTTTCTTAAATAGGTTCTTAGAAGTTTCTGGAAATGGCGCTTAGGATATTAGATTTATGTTTGAGTATGAAACTGTGTGTGTGTGTGTGTGTGTGTGTGTGTGTGTGTGTGTTTGTGTTTCTGAGGATTGAACCCAGGGGCATTTTACCTCTGAGCTATACCCCCAGCCCTATTTATGTTTTATTTTGAAACAGGTAAGTTGCTGAGGGTCTTGCTAAGTTGCTGAGGCCGGTCTTGAACCTGCGATTCTCCTGCCTCAGCCTCCCAAGTACTGGGATTACAGGCGTGCACCACCATGCCCAGATTGAGTGTGAAACATCTTAGAGATGGCCCATGTGTCCACAGAGTGAAGGGTAATTTGTTTTTTTGGGTTATTTTTAATGCACAATCTCTCCATTTGTATTTATTTATTTTATTCTTTTACTGATGCATTGTAATTACACTTCCTAGTGAGATTCGAAGTGGAAATTTGGCTCTTAGTGGTTGGACAGCTGTAAAGTGGAATTGAAGACAGACTTCACTTCTCTGGGGTCAAGTGGTTGTGGTGGACTGCTGTGTGTGTGTGTGTGTGTGTGTGTGTGTGTGTGTGTGTGTGTGTGTGTGTTTGAAGTGTGCAAGGAATGGGGACAGTCTGGTAAAGCACTTATTTGCACAGAGTCGTTCGCGGTGCCTCTGCGAGTTGTGTGGATTTGCTTCACTTATTAACACGAGCATTTCACTTTCCTTTCCAGTCTCTTCCAGGTGGAAGCCAGAGTCAGGGAAGTTTACCTTTAACTTGGTCATTCCAGGAAGGCGTCCAGTTGCCTGGTAGTTACGGTGGACATTTAATAGCTAACACTTCTCCGCAGAATTCACTCAATGATTGCTTATCCTTTTCCAAGAGTTATGTTTCGGGGGGAACCACTGATCTGGCAGACCCGACTTCCACCTTAGACTCCACTAAGCTCTACGAAAAATGCAAACTGTCCAACGGCAGGATCTACAGCAGCGGAGACCTGCTCCAGCCTTCTCCCCCTGCAGTCTACTCGGATTACGACAACCTGCAAACATGGAATAAAAATGCGGCTTTGGGAAGAAATCCTCTGAATGACAGCTATTGTCCCAATTACCCTTTTCCTCTGACCAGCTGGCCTTACGACTTCTTTCCCTCCCAGAACTCTTTGGAGCCCTTTCCCCAACAGAATCCGCTGGAACCACCTGCAGCCAAAGCCAGCTGCCACCCATTATGGCCAAGTCCAGGAGGCGACCCCCACGAAGAGAGAGCACCGATGGATTTCAACGGCTATGTTCCCTCCTTCCCGTACCATTCCCCCCAGGAAGACCCCTTTCTGCTCACCTACGCCTCTCATCCTCACCAACCTTATTCACTGCCAGGCAAGAGCAGCAAGTGGGAGTTTAATGAAGAAATGACGTGCTTGGGTTTGGATCACTGCAACAATGAAATGTTTCTAAACCTCTGTCCTTTAAGATGACTCAAATCTTTCATTTCCCCCTTCAACAAAAAGCTATATGGGGAAATGGCTGAACGAATTCCCTTAGTTAACAGCTTACAAAACACAACCACAGATAAGTGGGAATATTGATAAGTAGGCAAGACTTCTTTTTCAGGCAAGTAATTTTTTTCCCTCCTCCACCAGGGTACTTCTATTCTTAGTAACGAATGGAAATGTGTCCAATCTGTTGTGTGAATGCCCTCTGACGCCCTATACACACACACTTCCTCTGTCTCTCTCTCTCTGTCTCTCTCTCTCTCTCTCTCTCTCTCTCACACACACACACACACACACACACACACACACACACACACACACACATTATCTGGGGCTTTCAGCACCTCAGCTGCATTATCTGTTGGATTTTCCCTGTCATGGACACATATCAAATGGGGTAAAGATATGAAGAGCCACCCCCTTAGGACTGCACCCATGCCTTCTTAGAACTAAAAATGAAGAAACCTGGAAATAGAGGGTGGCCAGGCTCCAGAGGTATAGGAACCTGCACATTCTACCACTGATGTATTTAATAAATTGTCTAGTGATGGGATTCGTTTATAAACTATGTGTCTTCTGGTTGATTTCTAAGACTTTTCAAGAAGCATGGCCTAACCCTGTTTCATAAACATATGACAAGCAAAATTAAAAGGACCCATGAAGAGAATTCCAGTGGTCGCCTTCATTTCTCCTCCTCCTCCTACTCCTCACTGACTTCCTCTTCCACAGGGCTTAGATGTTTGTCCGCTTTTCTATATTCTTTGTGGCACCTAACTTGATGCCTGGTATATAATATGGAAGGAATGTTTGCTTAGAAGTCTGTGTGGAGGCTGGGGGTGAAGCTCAATGGTGGAGCATGTGCTTAGCATGCGCAAGGCCCTGGCTTCAATCCTCAGCACCAAAAGGGAAAAAAAGAGTCTTTGCATAATCAACATGGCCAAGGGTGCCTAGCCATATTAGAATGCTAGTTCCTCATCCTTGCTGGAAGTACTTTACAATAAGGGTGAGACTATACATAAAATCTGAAAAGGGCCATGCAATAAACAAGTATTTTTTAAAGTAATTGGTTTTTTATTTGATTGATAACAAATGCACATGATATGAAATTCAAAAGCAAAAATGAAATTTCTTGTCTTGGTCTCCTTCCTGCCACACTGACCCATTTCTCTATACTTCTAGAGATTAGAGACATTCTCTCTATATATAATATATAATTACATATAATATATTTATATTGTATATTATTACAATATATTGTAAGATATGCATGTATATTCATATGCATATATTTGCACACACACACATAGTATGTGGTGTCACATCATACCAGATTCATTTCTAACATGACTTATGTCATTTTAGACTCAATTTAAACATTATATCCTTATTAGCATATAGGACTATAGATGCCTCATTTTTACTGGTGCATAATAAATTACTATTACAATTAAATAGTCCCTTGTTGATAGAAACTTCAATTGGTTTGAGTCTACTATGTTTCCTCAACCAAACACATGAAACATACACTCAGTTTGGCAGTTATAAAGCAAATGCTGTGTAAGTAGCATCCAGACCATGGAATAGGACTTACACCCCCGAAGGCCCTCCGATTGCAGTCTCCAGTCCTACCCACTCCTCCTGATCATGAGCCCCTGGGGCACCTCAAAGGGGATCACTAGGCTGGCTCCTGATATTTCTGCTACCTTTGTATGTACTCCTAAACATTGGTGTGGTTTTGCCTTTGGGGGAGAGGGGACTTAACAAACCGAATCATACATTATTCTTTGAGGAATTGTTGAAGTATAATATGATACAGAGGAGTACACAGGTCATAGTGTACAGCTCAATTGTCTAAGAACATCCCAGAGTAGCTATCATGTAGTTAGTGCATATTCTCTACCGAACCCAACATCCTTTTTAGATTAGGGGCTGTCTGTTTGGCAGCGATAGCTACCATAAAGACTGGCCTTTCAACGAGGCCCTGTTGAATATTCAAAAGGCCAGAAAAAGAACAGGCTCAAGGTCACAGAGGCTGTGGGATATGGCCGGGCATGATGAGATTCCTAGATGCGGGAGGCCCCTGCAGCAGCGAGGGCTAAAGAAGGAGAGAATGTTCATTTCTCCTGGTCTGAGGCTTTCCAGGTATTTCAAACATTTTCCTTCACTAGACTAAGCGCCCTTTTATCCCAAACCTTTTCTCACTTTAAAAAACCGTAATCTTGATATTTATCAAAGCAAGAACATGTACATAGCTTTGAAAAAAATCAAATAGTACCACGACGCTTATAAACAACCCCTCCAAGCAGTGTGCACCGCTGCTTCTCATACTTAGATGACCTCCAGATGACCAGATAACATGCTTACGAATCTGTTTTGCCATTTCCCCACCGTCCATCTATGGTGTTTCGACTGCAGAGTAGGACTTAGGGCACACATACTATTACCACCCTCGTTCTCCCTATAAATTTTAAAGATCAGTTATATTGAAGTACTGTTCATGTACAATAAAATTTACTGTGTGTGTGTGTGTGTGTGTGTGTGTGTGTGTGTGTGTGTGTTATGGGGCCTCAAGAAAGCTGGACAAGTGCTCTAATACTGAGTTACATCTGCAGCTCTTTTTTCAAAAATTTATTTTGGGTCGGGTGTGGTGGTGCATACCTATAATCCTGCTACTTGGGAGGCTGAGACTGGAGGATCAAAGCTTCGCGGCCAGCCTCAGTAACTTAGTGAGGTCCTCTGCAACTTAGTGAGACCCTGTTTCAAAATAAAAAATAAGATAGGGCCAGGGGTGTAGCTCAGAGGTAGAATGCCCCTGGGTTCAATCTCCAGTACCACAAACAAACAAACAAAACAAAACCACAAATTTTATTTTGAAACAGGATCTTGCTAAGTTTCCCAAACCAGCCTTTGAGACCTTGTCTCAAAATAAAATATAAAAAAGACTGAGGGTATACCAAGTTCAATCCCCAGTACAAAACAAAAACAGAACTAACCCCCAAACCTTGGTTCTGATGTTTAAAACAAAAAGAATAACCATCCAGTTTCTGACCAGAACCCATCCCTCCAAATGAAAGCATCATCCTGTGATGGGAAGAGAAGGCTCCAGGCCTCGGGAATTTCAAGGGCTCTCCACTCCTCCCACAAATACTCACACAGAAGTCACCTCCACAGAAACTTTTTCTTTGACCAGGAGGGGTGACACATACCCCCCAGGATTCCTTCCCAGCTATCTTTTGCCCTAAGAAAAATTCTAGTGGGAATCAAAGCAACTTCTACTAACCCTTGGAGTTTTGATCTGTCACAGAGAACCTGTGTTTATTTCGGTATAAAATAAAATACAATAATTAGATGGTTTGAGGTCTTACATTTAGGTCTTCATCCATGCTGAGTTGATTTCTGTACAGGGTGAGAGGGCTCAAGTTTCAGTCTTCTACATGCACGTATCCAGTTTTCCTGGCACCATTTGTTGAAGACGCCGTGCTGAGCTCCAGGGTATGTTTGTGGTACTTTTGTCAAGAATCGGTTGGCTGTAGATGCATGGGTTTATTTCTGGGATCTCTATTCTGTTCCGTTGGTGTATGTGTCTGTTTTTATGTTAATACCATGTTGTTTTGGTTACCACAGCTGCGTAGTATATCTTCAAATTGGGTATTGCGATGCCTTCAGCTTTGCTCTTTTTGTGTGTGTGTAGTATTGGTGATTGAACTCAGTGGCAATTTACCAAGGCTGGCCTCAAACTTGTGATCCTCCTGCCTCAGCTTCCCGAGTCCCTGGGATTACAGGCTGTGCCACTGAGCCTGGCTCCAGTTTTGTTCTTTTTGCTCAAGATTGCTTTGATTGATTGGGATCTTTTGTGCTTCCATATGATTTGTGATTTATGGCTTTTGTTATGCTGAGATATGATCCTTCTAGATTTAATTTGTTCAGGATTTTTTTTTATCATGAAAGCATGTTGAAGTTTGTTAGATGCTTTAGGACTTTTTTCTAGTTCTGTGAAGAATGGCATTGGGATTTTTATGGGGATTGCATGGAATTTGTACATCACTTTGGGTAATATGGACATTTTAATAATATTAATTCTTCCAATCCATGAACATGGTAGATCTTTCCAATTTTTAGTGTCTTCTTCAATTTCTATCATCAGTGTTTTGTAATTTTAATTGTAGAGGTCTTTCACTTCCTTGGTTAAGTTTATTCCTAGGTATTTTATTTTACTTTTATGGCTATTGTGAATGGGATTGCTTACACGATTTATTTCTCAGCAAACTATTTAGCTTAGTTTAATTTTTGTACTGGGGATTGAACCCAGGGGTATTCTATCTCTGAGCTATTTTATTTTTTATTTTGAAACAGGGTCTAAGTTGCTGAAAACCTTGCTAAGTTGCTGAGGCTGACTGTGAACCTGTGATCCTCCTGTCTCAACCTCCCAAGTACTGGGATTATAGGCATGCACCACTGCGCATTGCTATATTTTATTTTTTTGAGAAATTTTACATCTATGTTCATCATAGATATTGGTCTATAATCTTGTTGTTGTTGTGTCTTTGTCTGGTTTTGGTAATGGGGTAATCCTAGCCTCAGAGAATGAGTTTGGAAGGGTTCCCTCATTTTCAAGTCTAAGATAGTTTAAGAAGAACTGGTAGTAGTTCTTCTTTAAAACGTTGAGTAATTTCCACAATGAGGTCATCTGGTCCTGAGCTTTTCTTTTTCAGGATTTTTTATTACTGACTCAATTTCATCACTCGTGATTAGTCTTTTCAGGTTTTTTTTCATGATTCAATTTTGGTAGGTCATATATGTCCAAAAATGTGTAAATTTATGCTAGGTTTTCTAATTTGGCAGCATGTAGTTTTTTTATAATGATCCTTTGTATTTCTGTGGTATCAGTTATAATGTCTCTTTTTATCTCTAATTTTTATCATTTGAGACTCCTAACTTTTTCTCTCAGATAGTATAACTAAAAGTTTGTCAACTTTGCTCATCTTTTCAAAGAACCAATTCTTTGTTCCATTGATCTTCTGTATTATTTCTTTTTTTTATTTTTGCAGTACTAGGGATTGAACCCAGAAGCATTCTACCTCCGCGCTATACCCCTGGCCCTATTTTTTATACTTTATTTTGAAACCGGGTCTCACGAAGTTGCGGAGGGCCTCACTAAGTAGAGAGAGAGAGAGAGAGAGAGAGAGAGAGAGAGCTGAGGCTGGCCGCGAACCCGGATCCTCCGGTCTCCACCTCCCAAAGTACTGGAATTACAAGCGTGTACCACCACGACCAGCTGTATTATTTCTTAAGTGTCTATTTTGCTTACTTCTGCTTTGATCTTTCTTTTCTTCTGCTAATTTTGGGTTTGTTTTCGCTTTTCTAACTCTTTGAGCTCTTTCTACTTTTTTTTTTTTTTTTTTTTGCGGTACCGGGGATTGAACCCAGGGGTGTTCTACCTCCGCGCTACACCCCCGGCCCTATTTTTTATACTTTATTTTGAAACTGGGTCTCACGAAGTTGCGGAGGGCCTCACTAAGTAGAGAGAGAGAGAGAGAGAGAGAGAGAGAGAGAGAGAGCTGAGGCTGGCCGTGAACCCGGATCCTCCGGTCTCAGCCTCCCAAGTACTGGGATTACAAGCGTGCGCCACCACGCCCGGCCTCTTTCTACTTTTCGATGTGGGCCTTCATTGCTATAAGCTTCCCCTCTAGTGCTTTTTTTGCTGCATCCAACAAGTTTTGGTATGCTGTTTCCATTTTCATTTGTTTTAAGGAATTTGTAAATTTCCCTTTTCTGACTTCCTCAGTGATCGACTGTTTTTCAAAGTGTGTGATTCAGTCTTCATGAATTTGTATAATTTCCAAAATTTCTATATTTATTGTACTCTTCATTTTCAAGATGTGTTTAGTTCTTTTTAAAAATCTCTCTTTGCTGAATTTCTTTTCTTTCTTCTTCTTCATCTTTTTTTGTGTGTGTGGCACTGGGGATTGAACCGAGGGGCATTCTTCCTCTGAGCTACACCCCAGCCCAATATTACTTTTATTTGGAAACAGGGTCTTGCTAGGTTGCTGAGAGTCTCACTACTTGCTGAGGCTGTCCTTGAACCTGTGATCCTGGAGCCTGTCTCAGACTCCCAAGTACTGGGATTACAGGTGTGCACCACTAGGCCCGGCTGATGAATTTCTTATTCATATTCTGCATTGTCTTCCTATTTTTTTTTTTTTTGCGGTACTGGGGATTGAACCCAGAGGCATTCTACCTCCGACTACACCCCCAGCCCTATTTTTTATTCTTTATTTTGAAACAGGGTCTCACTAAGTTGCAAAGAGCCTCACTAAATTGCTGAGGCTGGCCGCAAACCTGTGATCCTCCTGTCTCAGCCTCCCAAGTACTGGGATTACAAGTGTGTACCACCACGCCCGGCTCCTAATTTAACTTAAATACTTATCTGTATTCTTTTGGATCTCATTGAGCTATTATTTCTTTATTTATTTATTATGGTACTGGGGATTAAACCCAGTTCTAATTCTGAGCCGCATCCCCAGCCAGATTTTATTTTTTAATTTGACACAGGGTCTTGCTAGGTTGCTGAGAGTCTCCCTACACTGTCGAGGCTGTCCTTGAACCTGAGATCCTCCTGCCTCAGCCTCCCAGTACTGGGATTACAAAAAAGCCACCACGCATGGCTTATAATCCTTTTTTTTTTTTTTTTGGTGCTTGGAGTTGAACCCAGGGGCATTCTACCTCTGAGCTACATCCCCAGCCCTATTTTACAACAGTGTTTCACTAAGTTGCAGGAGGCCTCACTAAGTAGCTGAGGCTGGCTGCAAACCTGCGATCCTCCTGTCTCAACCTCCCAAATACCGGGATTACAAGCATGGGCCACCATGCCTGGCCTCATTCTTTTAAGTTTCTTATCAGGCATTTTGTCCATATCTATTTCTTTTGGATCTATTGTGAGAGAGATATCATTCTCTTTGGATGCACATTATTTTTCATATTTCTTGTGCCCTTAGGTTGAGACGTGTGCATTTGGTGGATCAGGTATCTCTACCCCTTTAATGGGGTGGCCTTCTTAGTTAGCAGCTGTCTCCTAAAGAGGCCAGTTTATTATATAATGTTGGCTTTAATTCTCGCTGGGGTCTATTGTGTACTCTCCCTGCAGCTTCTTGGGCTATGATTAATGAATTTGGCACAGTGGTCCTAGAGACCCCGTGTCTCTGAGGGTCATGGAAGTGTGGGGACCTGCTAGGAGTTCGGGCAGGTGTATAGACAGCAGTGGGTGCAGTCTACCCCTACAGTGGGAATGACTGTCCCTCTGAGGAAGTGGGGGGTTCCCCAGGTGCTGTCACTGGCAGTCCTGGCATGGCGAGGGGCCCGATGCACTTGGCCTCCAGCTGGGCAGTGATATGGGTCCAGATGCTGCACGAAGCCAGTCAGTGGCAGGAACTGTGTCACCCTGTAGTGCTCACACCCAGTCCTGACAGCAGTGCGTGGTCTGACATGGTGGTGGCAGCAGGAACCTTGGCGTTCCTCTCTGCCACTTGGGTGGCAGTGCCTACCGGGCGTGAGACCCCAGCTGTGGCTGGACGAAGGTCCTCTTGGGGGCTCCCTTTGGCCACGGGCGCCCAGGGCTGGGAGTCGCTGAAGGCTGCCTCAGCACGCTCCCACCGGCAGAGCAGCAGCGGGATCAGCACCAGGCTCCTGGGCCTGGCACGGTGGGGAGGGGCTGTGGGAACCTCGTGGGCACCTGCCTTCAGTCCTGGCACTGGCGTGAGTCCACAGGTGGCTAACCATGCCCTTGGTCCTGGAGGGAAAGCCCCTCGACCTCCTGGTTCTCGAGGGTGGCCCCCCATTGCTCTCCTTATCACAACACCCATCCTCTCAGGGCAGGGGACCCAGGGGGCTGGGGTCAGAGTCACTGTGCTGGGCCAAGTTGGGTTTGCATGGCCGCTACACCAGGAACAGTGCGGTGGAGTTCCTGTGGGTCTTAGAATGGGACGATACAGGGGATCCTGTCCCCAAGAGCGGTCCAACTTCAGACAGCAGCTCCCCTCTCCAGCTGGCTCCTGGCGACAGCTCCCTGGGTATTCGCTGCCTGTTGATGTGAGAGGCGTTTCCAAAGCAAGGCTCCTGCGCAGATTTCAGCTTGCTTATCTAAGTGGGTAAGTGGGCTGCGAGCCTGCGAGGATTGTGAAACTTTCCAGGAGCTAGAATTGCCATTATCTGGACTGATCAAGTTTTCTGGACTCTCTGTTTCACCTTTACCCCACAGAGGGGAGACTCCTCCTCCCTCGGCCGTGGAGCCGTCATGGCAGATACTTGGGTATTTTGTTTCTCGTCATCTGTTGTTGTCCCAGGTCTTTGACTCTTACCTGGTTCCAGTCTCTCTTGCTGATTCCCACTGTTCCTCTGTGCTGTCTCACAGCCATAGGCCTCTTTCTTTTTGTTCTTTTTGGAAGCCATGAGGGCTGGACGTCTCTCTTTCTGTGTGTGTGTGTGTGTGTGTGTGTGTGTGTGTGTGTGGTACTGAGGTTTTAATCCAGGAGCATTCTACCTCTGAGCTACACCCCCAGGCCTATTTTATTATTTTTTTTAATTTTTATTATTAATTTTTTTTGCTGTACTGGGGATTGAACGCAGGGGCATTCATTGTACCTCTGAACTATACCCCCAGCCCTATTTTATATTCTTTATTTTGCAACAGGGTCTCACTAAGTTGTCGAGGTCCTCACTAAGTAGCTGAGGCTGGCTGCGAACTTGCGATCCTTCTGTCTCAGCCTCCCAAGTACTGGGATTACAAGCATGCACCACCACACCTGGCTCTTGAAAAACTTTTAAATTCTGAAAATAATACATCACATATGATTCCTTTATCTTTATTTTTATTTTTTAAATATGGAGCACTTCACGAATTTGCATGTCATCCCTGTGCAGGGGCCATGCTAATCTTCTCCATAAATAAGAGATTTATGGGAATTTAAATAATCCATTAAACTAAGGCTCATTTTATAATAAATAGCACCTAGATATTAAGAAATCTGAACAATCTCAGTCGGGCATGGTGGTGCACACACTTGTAATTCCAGTACTTGGGAGGCTGAGACAGGAGGATTACCGGTTTGAAGCCAGTCTCAGCAACTTAGCAAGACCCTCAGCAACTTAGTGAGATCCTGATTCAAAATAAACATAAAAAGGGCTGGGGATATAGCTCAGAGGTAGAATGCCCTTGGGTTCAATCCCCAGTATCACCAAAGAGAGAGAGGGAGGAACGGAGGGAGGAAAGGAGGGAGGAAGGGAGAGAGAGAGAGAGAGAGAGAGAGAGAGAGAGAGAGAAAAGAAATCAAGAAATTTGGACAATCGCATTTCTCAAGAGCTCTTAGCACATATGAGCTCCCGCTGGAAGGCCAATCCTGAGCCAGATTCTTCTCCCCTGTATTTCCAGGAGTCCTAAGCACTGGGTGACAGGTCTAGCCCAGGTATACTGTGGGCTCACCTGCTTGGGTGACAGTCACTTGAGCAGTCTGTCCTGGAGTTTACCCCACCTGCTATGTGGCAATCCACCATCCTGCCACCTCTGAGCCAGCAAGTCCTCAAGGTGAGGGAGGATGCCGCTCACAGACACCCAGGGCTGCTCTTTGCAGCTCCTGGCACATTCCTCCACAGCTGCTGGGGCTGTTCGGCCCTGTGCCATCTGTGCGCACTCACTGCTGCCACCTGCACTGGTCAGCTGCAGCAGCACCCAGGCCCTGCCCACACCTCTGCCACCACGACTGAGTTCTCATCTGCAGCACAGGATGCTGCCCCGCCCTGACCTCTGACCCCACTGTGGGAGCACCTCGCTACCTCCTCCTCCTCCTCTACTTCCTCCTCCTTTTTTTTTTTTTGGCACTGGGGATTGAACCCAGGGGAATTCTACCTCTGAACTACATCCCCAAGTCCTTTATTTTTGTTTTGAAACAGGTCTCACTAAGTCACCGAGGCTGGCTTTGAACCTGTGATCCTCCTGTCTCAGCCTCCCAAGTACTGGGATTACAGGTGTGCACCACCGTGCCCAGCTCCTCTCCTTCCTTCACACCTTTCTTCTCAGTGGAGCCCCACTGCAGAAATGCTTAGGCCCTGGTGACAGCCACTGGGGCTGGAAGGCCGGGTTGGTGGGGTGCATTGCCTCAGGCCACAGTCTCTTGGTGCTGAGTCTGGCCTTTTTGACATACTCCTTAGTAGCCATGGTGATCTGTCCCTGAGGATCTCCACTCGTCCTCCCTACAGCCTGACTCACAACAAGTCTCCCCACCCTCCTCAGTCCCTCAACCACATCTATCCACCTGTATCCCACCGCAGAAGAGTTGCAGTGCTCTGTCATAGAAAGCCCAACTACCTTAAGGGTTCGTGACTCAGGAGGTGGAAGGGTGATGGACAGCCACATACCCAGTGGAGTAGACTTCAGGACCAACTGCTCTGACCAGACCTGACTGCCAAGAGAGTGAGCCAAGGGCGTACCTGGCTTATACCTGTCACACAGGGCCTAGGGACTCTGGAGCTATGGCCGGGCATTCACAACATCCAATGACAGATCAAAGCTCCAACATTAGGGCCCAGCAGAGTCCCCTCTGTGATACTTAGAAATAAGACTTCTTCAGATGCTCTGGTGTCCTCAACATTCCAAGAAGCACACGCATACTTTCGCATTATCAGTTGTCGTTGTATGTCTGTCAATCTGTTTATTCATGATAGTTCTGAATTTTATTGTGCTGGATTTTATTGGTTCTTTGGTAGCAAAGTCTACCACAGGACTTAGGATAGAGACCCGGCACTGTGGGCTGAGATGAAGAATTCTGGGCCTGAGCCAGGTGCGGTGGCGCACACCTGAATCCCCAGGACTTGGGAGGTTGAGGCAGGAGGATTGCAAGTTCAAGGCTACCCTGGGCAACTTAGTGAGCCCTTGTCTCAAAATAAAATATAATGGGTTGGGTGGTAGAGCCCTGGCCTAGGATGCTCATATTAAGAGGTTAGAGGTGTAGCTCAGTGGTAGAGCATTTGCCTAGCAAGGGCCTGGGTTCAACTGCCAGTACTACCAAAAAAAAAAAAAAAAAAAAAAACCTGGGCCTGGTTGTGGAAACATGCTTTGGATGAACAGAGGTCAAATGGCAGAGACGTTAAGTGACAGCCTCCTTAGAAATGCTTGTCATTTCCCAGAGATCATCAAAGCCCGGCATTGTTTGCATCATGGAGTAATTGGACTGTGAGCAAAGAACTCTTTGAACTGGTCTCTGGCCTTTGATTTCCATTGGCTGAGTCACATGGGCAACTGATGAGACGCAGGCCAGGCAGCTTGCTGTGGGCTATTGACGCTGAAAAAATGCTCCCAAGAAGCCTGGGAAATGCTGCCATGAAGATCAAGATCTCCAGCGTCACCTCACAAGATAAAGCAGCCAGGGTGTGACAAAGTCAGGTTTGGGTGAAAGCAGTAGATAAGGCTGGGGGCTGAGGCTCTCACCTGGGCAACCTCGCTGCTGCCCACACAGGAGCCGTGGTCTCAGCAGGATGGAGCAGCAGCGTGGGCGTGGGACCAAGCGCCAGAAGATGTTGTAGGGGAGGGGAAAAGCTTTTTCCTATGTTCCCAAATTCTGCAGGTTAGGCCCTGGAAATTAAATAGAAAAAACTCCGATTAACAGGTGGAAAACATTAATTATGCGGGACCTCACGAAAATGAAATGAAATGAAAACCCCAAAAACGTGGTCAGACCTAGAGGCCTGGATGCCATGTTAACAACAGGTCATACATTTGTGAAATGACAAGAAAAAGGGAAAGGGCTTTTTGGTTGTTTTGGGTTTTTTTTTTTTTGTACTGGGGATTGAACCCAGGGGCGTGCTTCCTCTGAACTACACCCCCAGCCCTATTTTAGTTTTTGTTTTGAAACAGGATCTAAGTTGCTAAGGTCCTTGCTAAGTTGCTGAGACTGGCCTTGAACCTGTGATCCTCCTGTCTCAGCCTCCCAAGTACTGGGATTACTGGTGTACGCTATAGCGCCCAATCAAGCGTTTTGAGCTTTGTTAGGGTTTGGATCTGAACTGGCCCCCAAAGGCTCATGACTTAAGGACTTGGCTCCCAATGTAGTAATGGCCAGAGGTGGGGCTCTTAGGGAATGATTGGCTCGTGAGGACTTTAACTGCATCTGTGGATTTATCCATTTGAAGGATGAATAATCTGGCCGGGTGTGATGGTGCCTGTAATCCCAATATTTGGGAGGCAGAGACAGGAGGGTCACAGGTTTGCAGCCAGCCTCAGCAGTGTAGGGAGTCTCAGCAATCTAGTGAGACCCTGTTTCAAAAATTTAAAAAGGTCTGGGGGTATAGCCTGGAGGTAGGAAGCTCTGGGTTCAATCCCAGTACCACACACACACACACACACACACACACACACACACACAAAGAATGGATATAAACTGGGTGTGGTGGCACTCGCCTGTAATCCCAGTACTTGGGAGACAGAGACAGGAGGATTCCAGGTTCAAGGCCAGCCTCAGCAGCTTAGTAAAACCCTGTTTCAAAATAAAAAGGGCTGGGCATGTAGATCAGAGGTAAAATGCCCCTGGATTCAATTCCCAGTACCCAAAAAAAAAAGGAGGATATAAAATAATGGAGAGCCAGGCATGTTGGTGCACACCTGTAATCCCAGTACTTGGGAGGCTGAGACAGGAGGATCACAGGTTCAAAACCAGCCTTAGCAATTTAGCAAGACCCTCAGCAACCTAGCAAGACCTTTGTTTCTAACTAAAATATAAAATAGGGCCGGTGGGGGGGTTAGCTCAGAGGGTAGAATACTCCTGAGTTCAATACCCAGTAAAAAAAAAAAAAGATTAATAATTTGAATGAATTATTGGGAGGTGAGACCTGGTAAAGTAGATCACTGAGGTCTATGACCTGGAAAGGTTCATCTTGTGCCTAGACCTTTCTCCTCTCTGTCTTTCTCTCTCTCTCTCTCTCTCTCTCTCTCTCTCTCTCTCTGTTTCCCAGCTGCCATGAGCCAAGCGGCTTTCTTCTGCCACGCCCTTCTGCCATGATGTTCTCTGTCACCTGAGGCCCCAAATAATTGAACCAGCAGATCACTGGACTGAAACTGTGTGAGCTAGAAAGGGACTCTTTCCTCCTTTAAGTTGTTTGTGTCAGGTATTTTGGTCATAGCAATTAAAAGCTGACTAACACAGGCTTCTAGAGGCAGTGAATTGTGAGAAAGTAAATATTTGAGGGAAGCGGAGGGTAGATAAGGATTATTTTTGTAAGCTTTGTTGTGTAGATATCCCTAGTGACTAAGAGTCATTCTGCCCTTCTTAGTACAAGAGAAGGAAGGGAGAGATCTTCACAAGGGAAATATGTGCTCTGTTTCTCAGTACATAGGGGGATGATAGAGTGCTTTTTCTACAGTCTGGTCTTTCACAATTCCCTTCAACTAAAACTTTTTTTTAATTTATTTTTATTTTTATTTATTTATTTATTTTTTAGTACCGGGGATTGAATGCAGGGGCGTTCTACCTCCACGCTACACCCCCGGCCCCATTTTTTATACTTTATTTTGAAACCGGGTCTCACGAAGTTGTGGAGGGCCTCACTAAGGAGGGAGAGAGAGAGAGAGAGAGAGAGCGAGAGAGAGCTGAGGCTGGCCGCGAACCAGGATCCTCCGGTCTCCGCCTCCCAAAGTACTGGGATTACAAGCGTGCGCCACCACGCCGGGCTTTTTTTTTTTAATTTGAAACTGGGGATTGAACCCAGGGGCATTCTACCTCTGAGCGACACCCCCAGCTCTATTGTTTTTGTTTTTATTTGAGACAGATTCTACATTGCTAAGGGTCTCGCTAAGTTGCTGAGGCTGGCCTCGAACCTGTGATCCTCTTGTCTCAGCCTCC
>PVJS01041551.1:0-17905 GCA_004027185.1 Glis glis
GGTCTCCACCTCCCAAAGTACTGGGATTACAAGCGTGCGCCACCACGCCCGGCTCCTTTAATGCATTCTTGATGTGGAAGCTCAGATTATTGATTCAAAATATTCCTTTATTGTAAGGACTTTTCTCCTTTTGCCTGTTAATATTGTGGATTTTATTAAATAACTTTCAAGTATAGAACTTTTCTTACACCCTGGAATGATGAATATGTAAATTTAATGCTATATATTTTCCTTTTGGCATTGCTTTAACTGTTTCCCATGAGCTTTGATCTATTGTGTTTTCATTTTCATTCATTTCAATGGATTTCTCTTGAGATTTCCTATGATTTCTAAATTATTTAGAAATGAACATTAGTTTCTATATTCAGATATTTTCTTGTTGTCTTTCTGTTACTGATGCCTAGTTTGATTCCATTTTGGTTTGAGAACACACTCTGTATGATTATTATTATTATTTTAATTTGCTGAGATTTGGTTTACGGTGCAGGATATGGTCATTCTTAATATGTGTCCCGAAGGCACTTGAAGAAAAGCGCATTCTGCTGTTGTTGAGTGGGATGTTCTAAAAATGTTTATTAGATGTTGCTAGTTGATTGTGCTTTTTAGTTTTTATATAGCCTTGCTACTCTTCTGTCTAGTTTTCCCATCAATCAATAGAAGGGTGTCGAAATCTCCAACTGTCACTGTTTCTCCTTTCAGTTCTATCAGTTGATGCTTCTCATATTTTCTCAGCTCAGTTTTGTTTATTTGTGTGTTGGGGGGAGAGGTTGACACATTTAGGATTGATAAAATCTTCTGGGAGAATTGGCCATTTTGTCATTACAGAGCGTTCTTCTTTATGTTTGGTAATTTTTTCTGATCTGGAGCAGGTTGTACTTACATTAATGTAGCCGCACCTGTTTTACTTTCATTAATATTTTCCCATCCCTTTAATTCCAATGTATCTGTATCATATTATCTGAAGTGAGTTTCTAATAAATATCACATAGTTGTTTTATGTTTTTGAATTCACTCTACCAATCTCTGTCTTTAATTTATGTATTTAAATGATTTATATTGAAAGCATTTATTCATAATTTAGGACTTAATTAGGCCTTTTAACTTGATTTTGTGTTTGTTCTTTCCATTCTTTTTTTCTGTCTCCTCCCTTTTGTTTGTCCATGTGTAGATTAAATTATATGGCCATCTATTAGAATTCTTTTTTGATTTCTTTATAGCATTTTGAAGTCTCTCTGTGTAGTGCTTTTAGTAGTTCTTGTCATTATAATGTATATATTGTAATAATATACATTAATGTATATATTTTATATATAGTATATATAAAATGTATAAATATATATGTATAAATATATATAAATGTGTATATATAGTATATATAGTAATAATATATAAATGTATATATATATATATACACACATCTTCCTATTCTATTGGTGTCAATAATTTACCATTTTGAGGTAGGTATAGAAAACATATCTGCTTTTAGCTCCTTTTGTCTTCTCCATTTATATTTGTTTTAAATATTATCTCTATGTACATTTAAAAACACATGAGACAATGTCATAATTTTTCCTTTAACCATCAAATGTAATCTAAACACTCAAAAGATGTAGAAAATATATTTATCCATGTTTAATCTTTTTACTGTTTCATTCTAATGTTCCAAGACTATCTCTTTATAATTTTCTTTCTATTTAGAAAATATCAATTATTCATTCCTTTAAGGCATGCCTGTAAGTAACAAATTCTCTGTTTTTTATATGATAATATCTTAATTTCAACATAATTCTTGGGTATTTTCTTTGGATACAAAATTCTAGATTACTAGCTCTTTTCTCTTACCACTTGAAATATGTTGTGCTACTTCCCTCTGACCTTCATGATTTCTGATGAGAACTCTGTTATCATTTGAATTAATTTTTTTATAAGAAGGGTATTGTTTCATTTATTTTTATACTTTGTTTTTCATTTTTGGAAGTTATATTTGATTTGTCATGTGGAGAACTTCAGGTTCATCCAATTTAGGTTTCTCAGTTTTTTAATTCTATAGGTTTCTATCTTTTGCCAAGTATGGACATTTTCAGCCAGTATTTATTTCAGTAATTTTTCAGGCAGGACTTTCCTTCACCTTAACTTGTGAGGCTCAAATAACACAAATATTAGATCCGATAGGTAATCAAGGCTGTATTGTTTTTCTTTAATCTCTTTTGTCTGTATTGTTGAATTGCTGTTGTTCCACCTTTACATTCCCTGGTTCCTCAAGTTCACTGGAGAAGGGAGGGGTTCAGAGAGGAGGGGCACCTGAGTGCATGCAAGTTTGGGTTGAAATCAATGCTCCTTTTGTGGTCTCCAGAGACACCACAAGCAGAGGGAGTTCATCCTGCGGGGATGAACACCCTGATACTTCCTCCACCTTCTTCAACACCAAGCTACTTAGGGAATTGTTTGACTTGTGACAGCGCAGAGAGAGTTCAGGTCTATGCCTCCTATCCAGCCATTGCTATCATGGGTAGAGTCCTCACAGTCTTGTTCTGTGTGTTTTAGATGGAATAGAGCAGGTATTGTGAAAGGCTTTCTGTCTTGCTAGTCTTTCCTCTTCCTGGTTCTTTGGTAAGAGAGAGCAGTGTTTGGTTGAAGATTTTTTTTACTATGTCCGTTAGCATTTCCAAGGTTTGGGCTTTTTCACATCCTACATCTGGAATGTGTGAGGCCAAAAGAAGACCCAGGACCTGGATTCTGAAGTGCCTAACTTGTCTTTCCTCATCTCTTCAACTTTTAGTCTTCTCGTGTTTTTTTTTTTTTCATATATGATGTTCAGGGTTTTCCAGGGTATTTAGAGGGAAAAATAGTCAAAAGTTTGTCTACTCTACCAAAAGTGGAAGTTAAGACTATATTAAATTTTTTTAATGTTTGAGTTTTGATACATAACGATAACAATTATGTCTTGAGAAGGTGCAAATATATGAGAAAGAGACTAATCATAATCAAGGAATGGAAAGTAGTTCAATTTGATACATTATAAGAAAAATGAAAGGCATTATGTATGTGATAAAAAAGTTTCTAACAATTTTTCATGCTTTTTCTGAAATATAAAAAGGAATAGAGAAGAACATTGAGGCAGACAAAAAAAGTTTATTATATTCACTGAGTCAAAGAAAGTAGAGTTAGATCAATTTGAAAAGTAGTTCTAGTTCTAGTTGTAAAAACTTGAATGATTTCTTTAATCTCCCTAAATTTTGTTTTATCACAAGATTACTTGTAGGATTATTAGATTTGATATAATCTATTTGAATATATGTATGCATATAAACTTGGCAAACTGTGAGAATTTTAATGGATACAGATTTGGATCAAATAGGATATATATCAAGTATCTTTCCTGAAGAATTTAGAGTCTGGAAAAAAGCTCTAGCTGAACTGGAAGTATAAGCAAGTTAGAAATCTAAACAGACAGATTCCACATGGAACAAACGAGAAAGATCCAAATGGAAGTGACTGAGCTTAAGGAACTGAAAGGGAGATATTTACCAGGAAGAACAGTCCTTTTAAAAAAACATAAATTAACCCAAACTGAGCATAACTCCAATCCTGGAATTTTTAATAAGCCTAAGCAGGAAATCCCTTCTCATTTGGAAATTAAAAAATAGGAATAATATATATTCTCTGACTCATATTCTAACCATAGAAGCAGGAAGAAGAAAAGAAGTGAATATGTTGTTTTCTACAACTTATATTCTTTCCGTAGTCTCTACAAAAACTTAAAATTTTCAATTTTGTGTAGTCGTCAAAGAAGTTCTAAATATGTGTAGTTTACTGTTTAATCCTCTTTGTTTTCTGAAACTTATTTTGCATTCTCTACTAACTGCCACCTTAAAATATGGAGAAAGGACTGTCTTCACTTTAAGTCAGTGAGTTTTCTTGGTCTAAATTATTTTTGGAAGTTACAAGAAGATGAAAATGTACCCCAAATTAAAGCATATTTTTTTTGTCAGAGAGAACAGCATCCTGTTCATGCAAAATTTTTTGTTGATGAATTGAAGTCAAATAACTTTTAGAGACATTGGAGGATTTGAATGTTACAGCCCAAAGTACCAGACACAAAATTTTAAGGAAAATAACTGTGTGCCCATTATGAAATGAAAACACTAGGATAAAATATACTTCCGTTGTATGATATTGAACAAATTACTCAGCTCTCTATACCTAAGTTTCTTTCATACCACTTGGAGTTGCTTTGAATATTATTTTTTCTTAAAAGTATATATCATATCACCTGGTAAGCAATTTTCTTAAGAAATTCTTGTCTCCTTTACACTAACCTTCAGTCAGGATATAATGCTTCTGTATTCTTTACCATAAGGAGATTTCTTTCTGTGCCACCTCCTCCCTCCTGTTCCCCAGGACTCTGAGGACCACATCAATCAGGATTAAGCCACATTATGCCCATGATGCACTGTTTAAACGAATCAAATTGAACCAACATAAAGTATAAGATTATGATAGATAGTCCCTTCTCTTAGCAGGTCAGAAGCTGTATTATAGAATTTTCAATAGCTTTGTGTTAAATTTCCAAAAGCACATTCTAGAGGCTTTTAAATTTTGTCAGATAAGGGTCAAAAGAAGAGACCTTATGTGTAATTACTAGAACTTTTCCCCTTGATATTAAATCTTCTTTAAGAAAACCCTTTTCCGGAAGTAACCAAATATACAATGACTTTGGATTTACTCTCTCATTCTTTGTGCACATAGGCTGAATAGTCTGCATCTATATAAGTTTCTTGCTTTCCATTTTTCCTTAGCTGGTAGAAACCTATATCAACAAATAGTTTGTGCCAGGCGTGGTGGCACACGCTTGTAATCCCAGGACTTTGGGAGGCTGAGACCGGAGGATCCGTGTTCGCAGCCAGCCTCAGCTCTCTCTCTCTCTCTCTCTCTCCCTGTCTCTCTCTCTCTCTCATTCTCTCTACCTAGTGAGGCCCTCCGCAACTTTGTGAGACCCGGTTTCAAAATAAAGTATAAAAAAAATTAGGGCCGGGGGTGTAGCGCGGAGGTAGAACGCCCTGGGTTCAATCCCCGGTACCGCAAAAAAAGCAACAACGACAACAAAAAAAACAAATAGTTCATGATTGTATACATATGTATTCATTATATATATATACATATATATATACATGTACATATATACACATGTACACATGTGGGTATATACAGATAAGCATATAACTATTAGATTACTTTCATGAATACATTTACCCTTATGACATGTTCTTTGAATAAGCATTTATTGAGAACTAGGCAAGTATCAGGTTGTCTACAATTAGGGATATAGAGCTAAAACAGTTTCTGCTTTCAAATTCACAGGCAAGTGGATCAAGATAGACATTTTAAAGAGTTACAAATATGATTTTCATATAAAAAAACAGTGTGCCCATGTCAGATGTTTAAGTTACTAAGGAGGCAAACAGCAAGATGGTGAATAGAGAATAAGAGAGGTCAATGTGTGTTATTGAATTATAAAATACAGATACAAAATTGATTATAAAATGTATACATTTATATGTACACATTTAAATCTTTGGAATCATGTTTTCTATCAAAAGGAAATTATTAGTATTTCTTCCAGAGAAAATTATTTGTGAATTAAAAATATTCCACAAAATATCATCTAACATTTTTGACGCTGGGCCTTAGTGAACAGCAAAGAAAAAGTCACATCATGGAGAAATCCCTTTGGTTTCTGAAGACAACTTCAGGCTGGCATTTTAGACAATGATTTAGGGATAGCATTGAAAAAATGATCCTTTGCAGTATTTCTATTTTAAGTAATTATTATAAACATTTGTATGAGGAAGACTGAAACTAGAAATCTCAATGTCTTGGAGTGATTTGAGATTTAGGAAATCCTCACCTGAAGTTTTCTTTACAAATGTTCTAAGTAAAACAATGAACTAAAAACAGTAATTTCCAAACACCAACTTTGATCATGTGACCCATTTCTTAAAATTGCCATATTTCATTCTCTAAAGTTTGTTCCTTTGACCTAATCAATTGTGGTGAATTTCTGTGGTAATTTTCTTGACTACCCTGGTGGCCCCCAGTAATTAACTTTTATTTGCTGCAGAGTCCATCATTTTAATCTTCCTAAATGCCATTTGGTAGATGCCAGATACAGCTGCTATCTTCCAAAGTCTCCCCATCTTGATGTGGCTATACCTCCCTTATCACCCCCATGTGCATAAGGAGATTTGCAGCTTCCACGGTTCTTATCTCAGCCCACCCTGCACAGCACAAAATCAAGCAGGACTCTCTAGAGGAAAACCTTCCGCTGGGCCATCTGTTCATACAGGACAGTTTAAAATATTATTTGCATTTACTATATCCCACAGGAAGCCACAGTGAAGTTCCCTCTTGTGCAAATCTGTGACATAGATATTAGCACTGAATTTTTAAAAACCAACTTTCTTTTTAATGGGAGATACTGTAACACCCATTAACTCAACCGGGAATATATTTCAGACCCCCCATTCCCACACTAACTTGTCATCTCTATGAGCATATGCTAATACAAAATTAAAAATCACAATGCAAATATCACAGATCAACATTTGAATTAGTGGACAAGCATCTCCACACTGAAATGTATCATTTATTCTTTTTGTTTCACTTCTAGAGCTGTTTTTTCTTTTTGGCAAATCCCAGAGAAAGAAGGTTCAGAAAGCTCTAAGTAATAATTTGCCTATTCAATTCTAACCTCTATTCTAAGTTTAAACTTTAAAAAATATGCTTGTAAAAATAACCAACGAATGGTTATAGGTCATATCAAGGTGTTAGTACTAGGTCTGATCAACAAATAAAATATTCAAAACCTTAGACTTTGAAAACAGAAAATATATTCTATTATTTATTTTTTCACTTTTTCTCCAGAATACTTACATACAAAGCTCCTTGTTACTGCTCCACGATCCATACACACATCATGCTGTTATTTTAGTCTTCATAAAATACCCCGATTTTATTTTAAGTGATGCTCTCACAACCTCCCAGAAAGAGGACTTAATCACAGCTATCCATATTTGAAGAGAAAGAACAAGTAATATCTTGTAGTTCATTAAAAAGGATGCCTGAGGAAATGACATAGGGACCTTGTTGAGATTTTTTCTTTTGTTGCTGTTGTGCTGATTATAACAATCCAAATGTAGGCTTACTGTTATATATTTTATAGAGAATGAAATGCCTTCTTTCTTTAACTTTCTCTTATTATTTCTCAGTCCTGCAGCCCTTTTATAGAATAATCCCATTGTCTTAGTTACTATTATTTTTACCACAAAAATAAAATTATTTTATATAATAGTACATTTGTTTCAGCAAGTTCAATGTATGAAAAGAAAAATAATATTTAAAGTAATTGTTCTACTTCTACTACCAGAAAACAGGCATCATTATTAAACTTGGGTGAGTTTAATCCCTACCTTTATTTTCTTGTAGAAAATTGGAGAGTCAAATAGATCAAAATGATTTTATAAAAATAAGATCACATTTTCATATGAGGCAATTTGAATGCGATTAATTTCTACTTAAATTAGCACAAGAAAAAGAAGCTGAATTGAAAGTGAAAAATGGCTAAAATTCACATTGTATCTACAAGGCAAGAAATATTATTTCCTAAAAGACTGCCTGAGCTATTTTAAAATGTATATATTGTAAAACGTTTTATGAATTTGGAATCATTGAATTTCTTTCAAATTCATGTCTCAATTGTAGGCAATTTCATTTGCCTCTCTGTTGTCATTTCTTCCCACTCTTCAGTTCTGATTTTTTACTAATTCTAGTATCATTTTTTAGGACTCAACCTTTTTTATTTTATTTTTCTGACAATAATTTGAACAATTATCTAGAAATTACTTCACTGTTAAATTGAATATCTGCTCATACTGGTTTTATCGTTCTTTCCCCTTCCTTCCCTCCCTCCCTCCCTCCCTCCCTCCCTCCCTTCCTTCTTTCCTTCCTTCCTCCTTCCTCCTTCCTCTCTTCCTTTCCCTTCCCTTCCCTTCCCTTCCCTTCCCTACCCTTCCTTTCCCTTACCTTCCTTCCTTGTCTTCCTCCCTCCCTTTCTTCCTTGATTTATTTTTTTTTTCGTCAAGAAGAGATAGTGTGTACGTGTTGATTTTTAAAATGCCTATCTCTTTACATATCTGGCATGGCTTGGGTTTAATAATTGGGGGGTCGCATTTTCTGCAGAGCTCATAGACATTGCTCCACTCTTTTCTCACACTCGTGTTTCTTTGGAGAAATCTGATGCCAGCTGGATTTTTCTAAGTTATTTTCCTTGTCTTCCTGGAATTTTGAACTTCTTTCTTTATGATTGAAGGTCAATAAATTAATGAGGATTGGACATATATTAGAGTGTTCAGTACTGCATTTTCTTGTAATTTCTTAGTTTTTCAATCAGTAGCTTGAAATTTTCCCATATTTCAAGGAAATTATCATTGTCTTTGTTGAGATCTCAAATTTAAAACCTTTTATTATCCTTATGTTTGTTTCATCCTTTCCATATGTAAGATTCTCTGTATTTTCTAATGTATTTGTTTAATATTTTTCTTCATATTTTGCTGATTATTAGTCTTTCCTGGGTGTCTGATTGCTTTCAATTTCATGTATTAATGGTTCTTATTCATTTATTATGCCCATAATGATATCATTTTAATACTCTGTTTCTTTTGGTGTATAATCTTCACTTTTAAATCATTTTGCT
Source organism: Glis glis (assembly GCA_004027185.1). Classification (NCBI taxonomy): domain Eukaryota; kingdom Metazoa; phylum Chordata; class Mammalia; order Rodentia; family Gliridae; genus Glis; species Glis glis. The sequence continues at coordinate 8,753 of PVJS01041551.1, forward strand.
GATTATGCCATTTTCTCGGAAATTTATGCTCATATTAACTTATTATTTTGTTTTATTAGCTCAAAATGCTGAGGGGAAGTTTCTCTACATTTTTGTTTTATGGTTTCAAGTATGCCACATTTTTGTCTGTTTTTTTTCTCCCCTTTTATTCCCTTCCCCTCAAGGAAGGCTTCAGAGTTGACTTTCTATTCCTTTTCATCTTGTGCATCCTTCATTGTTGGATTTTGTATTTGCTTTTTTATTTATTTTTTTTACTAAGAATAAGGGAGATTTTTGTGGAGGAGGGCTCTGCAGGAAGTGTGCTCAGTGGATACTTTGTATAGTTTTATTTTATTTATTTATTTATTTATTTTTTTGTGGTACCCGGGATTGAACCCAGGGGCGTTCTACCTCCGCGCTACACCCCCCGCCCTATTTTTTATACTTTATTTTGAAACCGGGTCTCACGAAGTTGCGGAAGCCTCACTAAGTAGAGAAAGAGAGAGAGACAGGGTGAGAGAGACAGTGAGAGAGAGAGAGAGAGAGAGCTGAGGCTGGCCGTGAACCCGGATCCTCCAGTCTCTGCCTCCCAAAGTACTGGGATTACAAGCGTGCGCCACCACACCCAGCTTTGTATAGTTTTAAATAGAAGAGTCAGGATCTAATTGTACTTGTGGGGCTTTGTTAATTATACTGGATTAGGGTTTATACAATTTTGTTTTGGAATCACATTGCAGTTGTTTATTCTCATAATCAACTTGCTGGATCAATGTTTTTCACCCTACCTATCTGTATACTATAATCACATAGAAAGCATTTTAAAAAATGTTAGTGCCCAGAGCTTACCCCTAGAAACACTGCCTTACTTTTTTTCAGGTAAGATTTTGAAAATGAGTAGTCTTAAGGTTCTGTAGCTGATTCTAGCGTGCAGTCACTTTTGAGACTCACCCTGATGATGTGCTCATCTTTTCCAGAAGGAAGCAGCCTTGTTCCCATCATTTCTACTATTTCTAGTAATTCCACCTCTACACAGGCAGAGGTAGGGTGGGGGCATCAAACTTTCTCAGCTTGTTTTTCTTCAGATTTCGAGAATATTGAAAAATATTAGGCTCTTCTTGGATCACCAATCAAATTTCTAATGTGTGAGACAAGGTTTAGTAGTCACTTTACATCCGTGTGCTCTTTCTTATTTTGGAGCATTTCTTTCATCATGCTGTGATAAATAAGTATAGCAGCGCTAATATTTTTCTCAATGAGCAATATGTGGTAAACTTTTTAAAAAGTTATGTTGTTTTCTATGTGCATGACATTGTTTAACTCCTTGATACCATTCAAGAGACAAAAAAATAATCTGGATGATCAGAATTCATAATTTTTATTCTGATTATTAAACTATTGTATACTGAGATACAGAAAGTTTACAATTACATATTAGTTATGAAAAAGCTATTTCCTTATACTATTTTATCTTAATAATTGAATGTTGCCTACTTAAAAACTTTATCACTGATATTTTAACAATGTATATTTCAAAGTGAAGACTAGAAAGTAGTTTCATTTATTTATTTGTTTTAATATGATTTTATTGGTGCATTGTAATAACACACCAAAATGAAGTTCAGAATGATAAGGTCATACATGCACATAGCACTTGGTGAGCTTCCCCTGGATCCCACCCCACTCCCTCCCCTTCCCCATCCATGATCTTAAGATTGGCATTGATAATTTTGTATATGTAGAAAGTAGTTTAAAATAGATACTTGATTTTGTCCTCCTATATTACGATTATCTGGATCACATATTAAAATTCACATTATCTTAAGTTATGTTCAATAGATACTTATCCAATAGTATTTATTAGCATTGTCTTGTCCAAATATTTTCAATAATTACACACATTTGTTAACATTATATATATATATATATTTATTTATTTATTTAACAGGCCATGTACAGCCTAACTCACCTCAACAACTTATTTCAGTGTATATTTAACAGTCATGTCAATTAATTCATACCACTCGAATTACTCTTTTCTGTAACTGGTCTGGTCAGGAACTATAAACACAGCCTGCCACTGCATCGTGGTCATCATTGTCATCATCATCACTCTTCTAAGAGCTTAATATATGTTATTTAACCCTATTGTTTCTTTTAAAAAGGTACTATTGCCATCCTTATTTTACAGTTGAGAAAACTAAAGCTTAGAGTTTTATGATTTGCCCAAGATCACGTAGCCAATAAGTAGCTGTTTTACAATGAGAAACCAAAGTATAAGTTCTTTGCAAAAATCCTTAAATCTGTAAGAAAAAAAGCTAAAAGTAACAGAAAACATTTTCTAATATGAAATGATAATTACCTACCTTGTTTGTGGTACATTTTACATGTACTTTTTTTTGTACACTATCTTCCTTATAATAGAATGTGCAAAATCTTGGTAATAAAAATATACTTACAAAGAGCCATCATCTTACTGTTACACCCTAGGATCACATACTGACCCACTGTCATCTAAGTAAAGGAAAACATAGTTAACTCACAAATGCAATGTATACAGATATATGCATATAAAATTCATCTCATTTTCAAAGGTCATTGATATGTAATGTGGTCTCTCCCATTTTGATATCAATATTTATTTTAGCTTGTTTCAAAATCATGTATATTCTTCATACACTAAAGGCTTGCTGTGTAATGAATATGTCTACTTGTTCTTTTCTAGATAAAAAAAAAATAGAATCACATTTCTAAACCCATATTGACAGAAACAACCTGAATAATTCTTTCAGACTACAAAAGCAAAGAGCAAACGTGGGATTTTCTCAGTTTATTGTATTTTGTTTCATAGAATTATTGAATCTTAGATTTACTTAAAAAAAGTATGGAAAACATATAATACAAAATCCAGCCCAGTGAATGTCCTCCAATCTGAACACTTGCCATGGATAATAAGAAAGCAGGCTATATAATACATATGCACATAGTCATGAGCTGGATTTCTTCCAGGCATCCAAGTTAGGGATGCTTTAGGTCTGTGGGAACTGAGACCCAACAATAAGTCCACTGAGGTTGAGAGAGAGACTCAGAGAAAAGATCAGGAGCTGGGCGTGGTGGCGCACGCTTGTAATCCCAGTACTTGGGAGGCTGAGACCTGATGATCGGGGTTCACAGCCAGCCTCAGCTACTTAGTGAGGCCCTCCGCAACTTAGTGAGACCCTGCTTCAAAATAAAGAATAAAAAATTAGGACTGGGGGTGTAGCTCAGAGGTAGAATGCCCCTCTGTACCACCAAAAAAAAAAAAAAAAGAAAAGAAAAGATCAGGATGGGAAGTGGTTAGATTCCTCCTGAAGTCATCTGTCTGTCTGTCTGTCTGTCTGTCTCTCTCTCTCTTACTCATTTGGTTGTAGCAAAAACAGCCAGATATGTGTTTGGGAACAATTCTCAGGAGCAGTGAGGATTGCAGGTCTAGCTATAAAAGATTCCAAACAGGTTTGCCATTCAGGAGGATAAGTCACATGCTTTGGGACAGCTTTCTTCCTTAGGTCTATGTCCGGGCTTGATCCACCTCTGAAAGGGAAGTGTCTGCTTCTTATCCTTGTTTCCTCTTCTTTCAAGATACTTGAGTGGAGTGTTTTGGAAAGAAACAATAATGAGGAGAAACAGACATTTTTTTCTCCATTAGGCTGTGGCACAAAAATAATCACATATTGATAAAGTATATACCGATCATAAATGTAGTCTGGCATGAGTAAGTACAAGAGACAATTTAAAAAGGGAACAATATCAGAACCATTATATATGGAATTCAGAGAATACACATGGCATTGATGAAATTATGTAAGGGAGAATATATTTTCAGAACAACTGAAGTTATTTTGTTGAGGATTGACCCATAAAGTCATGGCCTAAGCTGAGGAATACTTTAGATCTTTAACCAAATTAGTTTGACCTGGATGTTATGCAAATATCTTCCAAATCTTTTGAAATACCCAAATCTGAAATAGAATATCATTGTCCTGGGAGGAAGTGAACAATAAAACGCTAAAGCACATCCTAGAAGAAAGCCTTTATACTGGGGAAGGAAGACAGCAGGTCCGGAGCAATCATGGGCATGTGTAGGCAGAGAATTCCAAAACCACAAGACCTGGAAGATGGTGGGAGAGTTGTGGTGAGGTTCTAGATGAATATGCCCACTGGTGCCACAGACTCCTTGCTCCCGAGGACAGGCAAGAGAAGAGCCCTTTCAAGATTTCTAAAGCCCAGGGCCCAGATCAGGAGCCTTAGATGCCTGAGTCTAAAGAAAACATTAAAATGATTTTTAAAAGTGTAGTTAAATGTATGACATTAACTCAAAGGGCATCAAAATGCTTCTATTTTTTCCTTCTTTTTAAATCTGTAACACTTCCGAGGCAATGATCAAAATAGCAAAAAGTCCATAATTTTTATGTTATAAAAAGATAATTTCTTGAATATAATATTTTATGATTTTCTATAAGAGCATAGTCATTCTTTTCTATTAGCATTTATTCTTGCTCAAATATTGTTCTCGATAGTAGGCTATAGAAATAAACCAATACTTAGTCCCTCTAGAAACTCTCAGACTTATGGAAGAGTCAGGAAAGAATACCAGTGCATTGAAGAGTTATGCTTGCATAGGTTCCCAAAGTGGGTTCCAGACCGCAGGGGTGGTGAATGAAATATAGATACATAAAAGATTGCAAATATGTCACTGTGCCTTTCTGTATATTTGCTTAAAGAAGGGTAGATTTCTTAGGGGGGTCCCTGAGTAATTTTTTTCTGAAAAGGGGGACAGTGAGCAAGTAAGTTGAGAACCTCTGTAATCAGCACAAAGGGTCACCCTCAGTAATGGAGTGACACAGGGAGGGAAGAGTTCCCTTTGGACATGCTATTTTAGCTAAAAGTAAGTGTTAGTAAAGTGGATCCTGGGATAAGGAAAGAGGGAAGAAGACAATTTTCAGCACAAAGACAAGCATATGAAGATAGAAAACGTAGGATTGCTAAATCTAAGGTTCATATGTTTTACATAGGCTATTACTTCACTATAGGAAATAAATAGATCTCTTCTGTGATCAGTCTTAGTCATTGGATAAATATCACCTGCCTGAATGCTTTGAGATTCTTAGAGAATCTTAGTTACCTGCACTCATAAACAGTCCCTGTATTAGTCTTTGTTGTGCTGCTGTAACAGAACATCTGAGGCTGGACAGTTTTATCAGTTCACAGTTCTGGAGTCTGGGAAATCCAGTGTCAAGGTGTTGGCATCTGGTGAAGACCAGAAGTTTGGAGGGTGAGACAGCAAAGGGACAGAGGAGATAGACACACAGAGACAGAAACAGACTGAAAGAGGGGGTTGAACTCACCCTTAAAAATGACACTAATTCCACCCTCAATCCTACCCTCATGGCTTAATTATTTCTCAAAGGTTTCACCTCTTAGTACCTTTACAATGGAAACTATTTCAACATGACTTTTAGAGAAAACAGACATTCATACTATAGCAGCCCACAAGGATGCTTTAAAGTGCAATTTATAAAGCAAAATACATTTTTTAGTTGTATATGTGGATGCTTGTGTGTGGATGTGTGTGTTAGAATGTTTATCAAAGACTATGGGAATATTTTCTCAACTAATGGGAAAAATAAGGTCCAGTATTGAAGCATAGCTATTATAAAACTTTCAAATGGGATCAGGAGTAGATTTTTTAAAATAAGATTTGCTTGGTTTAACTAGACCAGTAAACAAGTGTAATAATAAACTGGCATAACAACAGGCAGATAAATAAACAGAGGGACAGGTATAACAATAGACAGCTTCACCACCCATGACCTTTCATTTGCCCTGAATTTTCTTTATTTCCAATAATATTTCATGCCCTTCTAAAGCAATTCCATACATAGAATACGAAAGGGAAATGAGTTCATTGAAAGTATTTCTTAAAGTTCATGTTCCTTCTAATGTTTAATATCTGCCATTATACCCTAAGCAGAGAGAAAGGCTGACTTTTCAATCCACATAATTTCCAGTCAATCATTATGAGACAAAATTATTCAATAAAATTAGCATATATCAGGAATTTTTTTGGTATGTAACTCCATTTTGAAAATGTACAACCAATATTAAATAAGGGTCAAATATTTTATGGTAAATTTTTGGTAATAAATTTTAAATCTGATTCTCACATAAAATATGCCTTGTATATATTTAAAAAACCAGTTCTAATATATTAACCCCTGAAATAAGGGGGGAGGTGCATTTTTTGTCAGAGGTACAGAACTAATGAAAATACAGAAAGGGGGTAAGAGTGATTGTTAGGAAAAGAAGGACAAGTGATGTGTCTCAAAAGCATAAAAAGAAAGCTTTAATGCAAGCCTGGGAAGGACTTTCTCTAGCAGAACAGAGAGCCACCTATACAGTCTAGGGTGGGCATTTTTATCGGGCAATGACAGGGAAGGGGTCAGTTTATAGAGGACCTAATTGAAGACCAGTATAGAGAGATATTGATTGGGTCAAATTGGTGCAATTTTCAATCCTACATTAGTATATCGGGTCATCAGGTGACAGTTTGCATTTGGGACAGTGCAAACAACAAGTGTCATGCACTTTCCTGGCATGGGTCTTGTGGAAAGCACTGTTATAGGTATACAATGGTTTATTCTTTGTGGTTTTCCTGTTGCTTTAGCTCAGAGAAAGAAAAAAATCTAGTAGGTTGCTGCAGGCTGCCTCCTATAGTGAAGACACTAAGTAATGTATACTTTGGGGCAATTCTTCACTATTGAAAAGAATGCAATATGTTCACAAAGTAGAAATTCATATCTAAGAAAATTAGTATATTCCCACATATACTGTTGTAGTGGGCTGGAAATTCAGTGTTCTTCAACCTATGTACAGCCAAAGAGTAAAGATCATGATAAAAGGAAATAAAAACTAATCAGCAGTAACTTAGAGAATAGATAAACGTCACTGGACTACAAATTTACTTCCCTCTCCACAAAAGAAATAGACTCTGCACACTAGTGACTGCCAAGGTTTTAACATTCAGTAATATCCCACTAGTGCACACTAAAGAAAATGGAAAGCAAATGCCATGCCAAGATTAGACATTTGCAGTTCTGTCTGCTTTTCCGACTCTCATCACACTCAGACACCAGGGACCGAAACAACATCATTTTAAACTTAAAAGTAAATTTTGTCATGTGAAAATTGCAGATGAAATAAATCCTAGATAACCATGCCCTTTTCTCTCAGGGACAAAAAAAGTAAACTGGATTATAAGGATCAAATTGCTCCACTGCTTTGAGACATGTTCAAATATTCAGTTATGCACTATGCATTTGCAATTTATGCATTCTTATTACACTTCTGGTTTTGCCATGTACTAATGCTAGATAAACAGATTCTCTGCAAAATAAACTCTACTTAAGAGATATTAAAGTTAAGACACATGCACATGAAAGCCAGCAAATGCAAAGCTAAATCTGCCTTTTGGTGTTTAGACTGTCCTGCTGGGGAAAGAACATTCCCAAATGCAAGAAAAGGATTAAAATGAAAGGTTAGCATGCCCAGAAAATTTTGTATATATTCTTTATCCTTGAACATCAAGTTCAGCTATTTGAATTTTTAGTGAAAAATTATCTAGTTTGACAAAACAAAAACCAATATCAGAAATTATATGAAGGTCTACATTTTGCACATTTAATTTTTAAAAATGTACCAAGTAGCTGCTACTTTTGTGCCCTTTGACGGTGATTCATGCTTCAAAATAATTACACATTGACCACAGTGGTATTTATCTTATGTTTATAATTTCCCAAGATTAATGAGAGCATGTGTTTTTTTCTAATTTTTTTGCAGCGGTATTATTGAGATATAAATCACAGACCATACAAATCATTTGTTTAAAATGTACATTCAGCCGGCATGGTGGCACACACTTGTAATCCCAGTACTTGGGAGTCTGAGACAGGAGGATCACGGGTTGGTGGCCAGCCTCAGCTACTTAGTGAGGCCCAGTTTCAAATAAAGAATAAAAAATAGGGCTGGGGTGTAGCTCGGAGTCAGAATGCCCCTGGGTTCAATCCCCAGTACCGCAAAAATAAATAAATAAATAAATAAATAAATAAATAAATAAATAAATAAATAAAATGTGTATTCAATTATGTTAGTTTTAGCTTAGTATTAGAATTTGGTATTTTCAAAGAGTTGTGTAGCCATCATCACAATGTTTTTTTTTTCTTTTTTGTGGCACCGGGGATTTAACCAACAGGTATTATACCTCAGATCTGTACCCCCAGCACTATTTTTTTTCATTTTGAAAAAGGGTCGTACTAAGTTACCATGTGCCAGCCTCGAACCTGTGATCTTCCTGTCTCAGCCTCCCAAGTACTAGGATTACAAGTGTGCACTACTGTGCCTAGCTCATAATCAACTTTAAAATAGTTTTTGTCACCATATACACAAAAAAACTGAGCCTGTATCAATCCAAGTCCTTTTTTCCCTAGCTCTAGGTGACCACAAATGTACTTTCTGTCTTAATAGATTTCCCTTTTCTAGGAATTTCAAATAAATAGAACCCTGCATTATGTAGGCTTTTGTGACTGGCATTTTTTTCAAGATTCATTCATGTTTTACCATATGTCAATACTTAATTTTGGGGCAAAACAATTCAAATGTGTGGGTTAACCACATTTGTTTTATCCATTTATCATTTCATATGTATTTGGGATTATTCTACCTTTTGGATATTGTGAACATGGTTGTTATGAATGTTAGTGTGACAATAATCTCTGAATACATGTTTTTAATTTTCTTGGTTACATACCCAGGAATAAGATCACTGTACCAAATAGTAGCTCTATTGTTAACATTTTGAGGTACTGAAAGAATGTTTTTCAAAGTGTCTGTACCATTTTACCAGTGTTGTATTGGGATTCCAATCTTTCCAAATTTTCATCAATAGGCATTACTAAGCCGGGCGTGGTGGCGCATGCTTGTAATCCCAGTACTTTGGGAGGCAGAGACCGGAGGATCCGGGTTCGCGGCCAGCCTCAGCTCTCTCTCTCTGCCTGTCTCTCTCTCTCTCTCACTACTTAGTGAGGCCCTCCACAACTTCATGAGACCCGGTTTCAAAATAAAGTATAAAAAATAGGACCAGGG
>PVJS01041552.1:0-17903 GCA_004027185.1 Glis glis
CCACCACCAAAAAAAAAAAAAAAAATGTAGCTGAGGCTGACCCAAACCTGCGATCCTCCCATCTCAACCTTCTTAATACTGGGATCACAGGCATGCGCCCGCATGTGCCACCACACCTGGCTGATTAGTGATTTAAAAAAAAGGAAAATTCTGTTGTAAGGTAATGGTTCCAATTACAATTTTTGATATATTAGTAGGTTTTCTTCTTAGGCATTTCTCATCGTATTTTTAACTTGCTTATCTTGTGGTGATGTTTAAACTTACTCTGGGAATGTGATAAATTGCTGTGTTTGATTCCCAACCCTCGTTTGTGGGCCAAGCATGGTGCGGTCCTTCAGGTTACTTTTGAGCCCTCCTCAATGTATACACTTAGGCCTCCTGTGGCACCTGTCAGGCATCTTCCCACAAGTTTCTAAAAAAAGCCATTGTCACTTCTTTCTTAACTTGCCCCACCTATTAATTATAATGGCACTTTTGAATTAAGGTCTAGAACATTCAAATGACAGCTGACCAAATGTTTTTAATTCTTAAAACTGTTCTGCTTCTAAACTATTACTATAAAAGTAATTTTTAACCTCTTACCCCAAATTAACTTCTAATTCCTTTCATTTTGTCATTGTCAAAAAATGCCGGTAGTCAAGGAAAAAACGGGCTATTATTTAGGGTTAAGTGTTGTAGTGTTCTGCCATATTTTTAATTTACTGTTCTCTGCATCGATAGGTAACATAAAGCAGAAGAAATAAAATGTGTTTCATTTTATTTCTGCCTACATTGAAGTAATTCTTAATCTGTCATTCATCTGGTCAGCGGATTTTGGAATAAATTCAGGGCTCAGAATGTCAAATTGCTCTTATCAATCTACCAAAGATGTTTAAGAGAGCTTTGATTATCTTAGGCACGTTGGTTCTAAAACAATAGTACTGGAAATTTAAATGTTTGTTTTCATAAGTGTTTCCCATTAAAAATTGAAATATTTGAAGTGTTTCTTGAATTTGTATTGCTTGATTTTGAATTTAGGGGTATGCGTGTGTGTGTGTGTGCGCGCATGTGTATGTGTATTAAACCGTGTATCTATTTTTGTACTGGGAAGGCTAAAATGTGTAGGGATGATTGCCTTATTGTTACTAGTTTTTTGTTTTGTTTTCATGTTGAAAACCCATAGCCCTAATTTTTGCATTTTAGTCTTCAGTAGTACTAAAAATAATGCTGTCCAACTGCCATTACTTTGATTTTCTTCATCAGTATTGGTTCAGTTGGAAAGGTATGTTTTTCCTCATGAAGGCGATTATATTCAGGACTCCTCAATTACTGTTTAGAGAACAGAACAAATGACTGACAAAGCCTGCCCCTTTTTGGTCACCCGTGTTCTTGTTTCTGATTTCTCCTTAAATGCTAAGTACTTGAGCAAACATGCTCATTATTTCTTCAAGGAAATCTAATGTTAGGCATTGGAGTTGAAAGTTGTGGATTTGACTTAGTGACACATCTTCCTTGAGTTTCTGTATCCTTCATAATGGATCCCCCCTTTTAAGGAAACTTTTTAGGCCAGAATTTTGCTTAACATTTTTATCTTTATTATTTTGCCTAAATAATATAAATGCCTTTTTGAGTGGTTAAAAGAGATAATAATTAAGGTTGTGCATGCTGGGCAAGCACTCTACCACTGAGCCCATCCCCAGCCCTTCCTTATACACCATTTGTTGAACATTTTAGGCACATTATTGACATAATCTTTACTTTGTGAATAAAGATAATTGAGTAACTGGATTTTGAAATAATTGGTTTATTTCTACTGAAGTATTTCTGAATTCTAAACTGACAAGGAGCTCTTAGAAACTCCTTAATCAGAAATAGCAATGGTAACAGAAGTATCATGATAGGAGCCATTGCCTGGTTTACTGATCCATTTACAGTATATTTAGAATTTGGAATATGAGAGTTGTCTTGAGCTTCAGAACCTCTGGTTTAAAGAAGCCTTCACGTAGCGTGTGTGGTTTCTAGGGCTCTGTGTGCTTTTACTCTGGGATGTTAGTTTGCTGAGCATCAGTGTGGTGTCTGCTTGCTCTGCCTGGGACAGGCGCCGTTCCCTCTCTTTCCATCTAAGCAGACACTCAAGTTTTCAAGCTTTCTAGTGTTGCCTAAATTTTTCTGACAGGTCTAGTAATTGAGCAAAAGAAGAGTCATCAAACCTAGACTTATCAGATTGTCTTTTGAAGCTCTGTACAGGAAACTGGATATTTAGAGAGGATGCATTATATTAATTTTAAAGAAAAGGAATGTGAAAAGTATAAAACCAACCTCAATATGAAGGTTTGTAGAAGCGTCACGTAGCCTGCAAGTAATTTTTTTTTTTTTTTTGCAGTACTGGGAATTAAACCCAGGGGCATTCTACCTCTGAGCTACACCCCCCACCCTGTTTTTATTCTTTATTTTGAAACAGGGTCTCACTAAGTAGCTGAGGCTGGCCGAGAACCTGCCGCAAGTACAATTTAACTTGTCACATAATTTATATCATAATTCTCTGTAACTATTGACTTTTATGTTGGAATCATAGATAGAAATAGCGTATAAAATTAAATCAGTAAAATAGCAAGAATTATGTTTTTTCCCTCTATAAGCTTTCTCTGTAATAGAAAGTATAAACAGGAATGGCTGGAAAATAAACATTATATTTGGTATGTTTTAAGACTGATTTGCGTTTTAACATGTGGTCACCTAAACTATTGGAGTTGTATGATAGCGTTAAGTGGATATACTTTTTTTTTTTTGGTGGGACGGGGGATTGAACCCAGGGGCATTCTACCTTAGCTACACCCCCAGCCCTTTTTTGAATTTTTGAAATGGTCTTGCTAAGTTGCTGAGGCGGGCTTCGAACCTGCAATCTTCCTGTCTCAGCCTCCTAAGTACTGGGGTTACAGATGTGTGCCATCATGCCTGGCAAGTGAATATACTTTTTTTTTTTTGCGGTACTGGGGATTGAACCCAGGGGCATTCTACCTCTGGGCTACACCCCCGGCCCTATTTTTTATCCTTTATTGAAACCGGGTCTCACAAAGTTGCGGAGGGCCTCACTAAGTAGCTGAGGCTGGCCGCAAACCCGGATCCTCTGGTCTCCACCTCCCAAGTACTGGGATTACAAGCGTGCGCCACCACGCCCGGCTAAGTGAATATACTTTTAAAGAGAAAAGTGACCTAGGTGTTTTCTTGTTTAGAGCACTTATTTTAATGATCTGCTTATGAAAAAAATGCTTACTTTTGTTGATTCTTACTGCAGCAAGATACTACAATCAATAGTTAAAAATAGTTATCTTAGAAGCTGAGTGTGGTGATTCACGCCTGTAATCCCAGTAGTTGGGAGGCTGAGACAGAAGGATCACAAGATGGGAGCTAGCCTCAGCAATTTAGCGAGGCTCTCAGCAAAGACCCTTTTTCCAAATAAAAAATAAAATAGGGCTGGGGGTGTAGCTCAAAGGTTGAATGCCTCTGGGTTCAATCCCCAGTACCCTCCCGCCTCCATTTTTTTTTTTTTAATCTTAAACATGTTTTAGCTTAAAAAACTAAGCCAGGTGTGGTGGCATACACCAGTTATCCCAGTACTTGGGAGGCTGAGGCAGGAGGATCACAGGTTCAAGGTCAGCTTCAGCAACTTAGTGAGACCCTGCTTCACAAAAAAAAAAAAAAAGGAATGGGGCTGTGACTCAGTGGTAGAGTGCCCCTGGGTTCAATCCCCAGTATTGGGGGAGAGCAACAATAACAACAACAAACTATAGTTGTATACCTAGTCCTCTGTCAGTTACTTTTGGAGATAACAAGGAAATACTAGACTGCCTTGGAGAGGTTGGACTGTTTATTTAAGCAGGAAAATTTTAAAAACAATGTATATAATTGCCTATTAAAATATGCAACAGATAATGAAGATCAGAGAAATGATCAGGGTGTGTCCAAGTTTGAATTAACTAAAGCTTCCTAGAATGTTACAGCTGGAAGGTAATTTAGATACCATCTGGCCTGAAGCTTTGGCTTCACTGTGGAAGGTGTTCTCAGTAGTTCAATGACTTGCCTACAATCAGTCTGTTGAGTAACAGATAAGAACACAAGACTTGGCTGCCTTTCCTCCCTTCACCCCTCCCTCCCTCCCTTTTTGTGATGTTAGGAATTGAATCTAGGGTCTCCTCCTTGCGAAACTCATTCTACCACTGAGCTATACCCTCAGTCCCTGGACTTCTTTCTAGTCCCCTTTTGCTAGACCCCTCCCCCTCCCCATCTCTCCCTTTACTACATTCCTGCCAGTCAGAGACGACTTTATATAGAAGGCGAGACTTTTAAGCTGAGCTAAAGGGCAGAAGGAGTTTAGAGGAGGGTAAGACCGAAGGCCAGTGCAGGGGAGGTGGTTTTAATGCTGTGCCGGGTAGCTAAGGAAGGAGGAGGCATTTGTTTTCTGTGCTGGGAAGCTGTTGGGGGTTTCTGAATTAAGGACTGATGTGATGAAAGTGGTGTTTTAGGATTACCGTGTTGGTGTGCTGGATGTTTTGAAATAGGAAAAGGTTGGATTTATAGAAACCAGCATACAGAAATTGAGACATTTGGTTTATTGACTAATTGTTATAAATACTACCAGCGATAAAAGCATAATTACCTGGCTTCAAGAGGCTTTCAGTCTAACACTGATGTCGTGACATGGGTAACTCATGATGAAGGTGGTGAGGGTGTCCTCTAATCATGTGGCTTGGAAGAAGGGCCTTTGGGAGAAATTCTTGTCTGGTTTTATAGCATAAACTGCTTTATTTCTGATCAGTGGATTCGTTTTTAGTCTTGTGGGCACAGAATTATCTAATTGACTTTGTTTCCTTTTCAAATCAAATACTGTGTTGAGGTCAAATTATAATCCTGAAAGGAAGCAAATTCGTAGGCAGTTTCTTAGCCGTAATCTCTGTTCCATTGTATGTCCTTACAATTATTTTGTATTTTTATTGCTTCCATCTTTAAATTTTGTGTTTTACGTGGGCTACCCTACCTCCTTTCTGGAGCAAAGGAGGTATAAATAAAATTACCATAACTGTAATATAATGTACTGTCTGTATTTTTATAGTGCCTTAAAATTTACAGCAGCACTGTCATTTTCTCAGCCTCAAACAGACCTTTCAGGCAAGTATTATTAGACCCATTTTATAGTTGAGTAAAATAAAGGTCAGATTAAATGATGTTTCCAAGGTTGTGTGCTTTAATAAGCACTGAGTGTGTGCTGGGGAGAAAGCGAGGCTTCCTGGTTAGCTCTCTGGAGCCACGCTGGGAGCGGAGGCGCGCTGGCAGTGGAGGCGCACAGGCAGCACAGGCACGACTTTGTGCCTCCAGAGGCCCTGCCTGCTGCACGCTGCTGTAAGAGTTTGGATTTCATGTGCCAGGCAGTAGGGAGTCCTCCAAGTTTTTGTTGTTCTGGACAGTGCCACGATCAAAGCCTGTATTTTCAAGTATTTAGCAGCTAATTAGAGTCAAAGGAAATATCAGGGTTTTGAGCTGGGGTTATCCAGAGGAGAGGAGTGTCACACACAGACATGTAGGGAAGCTGGGGAGGGAGCTATTGGCAAACAAGGCAAAAATTCAGTTTTCAACATGTTGCTTAGATGTGATTGGGTGGACACTTAGGTTTTAAGTTCCCTGTGAAATTGAAAAAATGTCAGTGAATTAAGTGTGTTGCAAACGTATGAATACTGGGGTGTTGTATGTGCACGCTATTGTGTATGTGGACGGAGCAGTGAGTCTGACCTGGGTAAATTCTACACAGCTCGTTTTGGCTTTGGCACTGACTTCTATGGTCATTTCTGACAACAATGAGGTGGTGATGATACCAGTGTTAGAAGGGCGCTGTGGGGAGTAGCAAATTGATAGCAGGAGCATTTTTAGAGTACTGTAATAGTTTTTCTTACACGAGCACAAGAGTAAGATCAGCAGTTTTATTACCTGTGCTGCTGTGGAGAAGCAGAAGCTGTAGTGGCTGAGGGATCCTGTGGGGCACTGTGTTGGAGGCTGCCCATTTCTGCCTATGGCCAGCGGCCTGGGGAAGGATTGGGCCCTTGAGCACTCTCTGGAAGCTCTACCTTGAAGTGTGGCATTGAAGCAAACTGGAGCTCTCTCTGAGTACAGGGTATTCTGTCGGCTAGCCTCACCCCTGCCTGTGCAGTCTTATTGTTTTCTAGTTCCTTAAATAGCCAGCTCGGTGATTCCACCAAGGAAATCCCCTTATAGACCCACCACAAATACAGCACTCTTAAAATCAGGTTTTAATTTAAATAAATAAACGTTGTGTGTGTGTGTGTGTGTGTGTGTGTTGCTAGGGATTGAACCCAGGGGCATTCTACCTCTGAGCTACACCGTAGCCCGAGGTTAGTTTTTATTTGGAAGCAGGGTCTTGCTGAGTTGCTGAGAGCCTCACCAAGTTGCTGAGGCTGTCTTTGAACCTTTGATCCTCATATCTGAACCTCCCGTAAACTGGGATTACAGGCTTATACCACTATGCCCGGCAAAGTCAGGTTTTAATTTTTGGAAAAGTTTCCCCAGAATTTCAAGACCTGCCTTGGGAGAGTTGCCATATTTTATCTTGAGGCTTTCTTGGGGTCTTCTTTCTGTGCCTTCAACCCCCAGTCCCAATTTGTCACAGGTGACCTAAGAGTAAGCTCACTGCTTGGGTCAGGCCAAAGTATCCTAGGAGCCTTTGCTTCACTGTCGCGACCTGGCAGGAGGCCAGGGTGTGTGGTGTGGGCTATGGTGTGCAGGGGCTGGGAGTTGAGAAGCCTGGGTTCTGTATCGCTAAGAGCTGTGTGGTGGTAGGATGTTACTTCATGGGTTTGAAAGAATTTTGCATTTGTAAATTAAGAGGAGTTTCACTCTTTTTAAATTTCAATTTTGGTTTTTGTGGATGGGGATGCCCAGGGCTTTGCATAGTGTAGGGGAGAGCTCTCCCTCTAAGCTGTGTCCCCCGCTGGTTTCTGGCCTTCAGAAGCCTTTGGTGTGCTTACCTAGAGGTAGAAGTGGAGCTGCTCTGAAGTGTTGTGCAGGAGAGGGAAAGCGCCCTCCCTCTACTTTGCACAG
Organism: Glis glis; assembly: GCA_004027185.1. Lineage (NCBI taxonomy): Eukaryota > Metazoa > Chordata > Mammalia > Rodentia > Gliridae > Glis > Glis glis. The sequence continues at coordinate 7,087 of PVJS01041552.1, forward strand.
TAGCCCCAAGTCTCCACAATGTCCTCCGGACTCCTGGGGAGCAGGGCTTGAAAGCCGTCCTCCTCGCGTGTCTTAAGGGACCCACCTGTTCATGTTGTATCTCCTCAAATAGCCATTTTTCAAGCCTGAACTCCTGTCCTACTTTGAGTTTAGTACTTGATTTGTGTTCATTTAGCTAATTCAGCACTTCATTATACAGTCTTATTTTCTTCCCTAATTAATTATATAAGGAAATCTTGTCTCAGAAGAGCCTTGAAAGCAGGAACTCACTGCTAGCGACAGCCTCCCATGTACTAGGATTGTGGTTAGACTTTATGGCAAAGATTCCATACTTTTTGCAGATGCACTGGTTTCTAGTAACAGTTCATACTAATTGTAATGACCCCATGGGTGTGTATTGCTACCCCCATCTTTCAGGCGAGGGACCTGAGTCTTAGAGGCTGGGGAGCATCCCTAGGTCTCTTGACCTGTCTGGTCAGGGCAGTAGGCAGGAACAGCATCACTCTCTTCACAGTTAGCTTCCCTGTGAAGCCGCTTGAATGACAAAGAATGTCTTGAGTAGAGTTGGGGCTTGCAGAATTTCTGCTGCAGGACCACATATTTGACGACTGAGTTCATCCTCAGTGCTCTTGCACAGTCCCAGGTCCAGAGTGTGTGGATGGAATCAGTCATGCATCTTCATCTCTGTCTTGCAATTTGGAGAGGCGGACAGTGGATTACCAAATCTGATGTTAATGTAGCTGTCAGACATTTCCAGATGCTGACTATAAAAGTGTTTTGAAGCTGTTAGTATAGAAATTGCTGGTTCTGGTAACCCTAAATCCTGAACATTTTGGATTTCTTTTAAGAATTATGTATTAGGCTGAAACTAATTACAGATGTTAACATCCAGATAATTTTCATTTGGGGCATTCATTTATATTTTTTTGTGATTCAGTTGGTGAGATAGGAAATTATGACTTACATAGTTACATATAATATTAACACATTTTAAAATATTTTAATGTTTCTAAAATGAGTTGTGAGTTAAATTGATGTGGGGAAATTATACAAAAAGAAAGGTAGATTTGTTTACTCCCTGCCAAGCTGTTATTAAACCAGGATGTAGCTTTCAGTTGAGGAAGCATGACAGTTGGTCATTATTTCTGAGGAGAAAAGTCAGCTGTTCAATGGTCTTGGTTCCTAGTCATCTGTACCGTTTAATCAGGTCCTGCATCACCCAGTTTAGTGATGATGCCTTTGGGCTCTGAAATTTTTCCTTTATACTCATCACTGAGTCCCCGTCCTCCCTGCTGAGTGTCTCCTCCGCCCAGGAGAGTGCTGCTTGGCTGACTGTAAAATATACATGGAATTGGGAAAACCCTCTGATGTTGTGAGAGACATCTTAAACGTCACTGTAGCCTGAGAAGATGAATTAATAATTTTATGAATGATTTCAGGGGATTTAGACTATAATAGCAGCACTGTCCCGTTGTCAGCTCATGCTGCTAGAGGTACATCCTCCCCGCGCCACACTGCTGTAAGGACGGTATGAGGCTGACTCAGTTATCCAGCCCATTGCCTGGAATTCATCCCTGTGCACGTGCAGACACACGTGCATCTAACTCACACCTGTATGAGCCTCTGTATGCATGTGCACATACTTAGAAAAAGTTACTGTAGTTACATGTCTTGTTATGTAACTTGCCTTTTTGTTTGTTTTGTGTGGCTCCTTATCCTTGAGGATTCACTCAGTTAAAAAAAATATTCCGTTTAAAAAAAAAGTACTGCAGCGGGACGTGGTGGCGCACGCTTGGAATCCCAGTACCTGGGAGGCTGAGACAGGAGGATCCGGGTTCGCAGCCAGCCTCAGCTAATTGTGAGACCCTCCGCAACTTAGTGAGACCCTGTTTCAAAATAAAGAATAAAATAGGTCTGGGGGGTGTAGCTCGGAGGTAGAATGCCCCTGGGTTCAACCCCAGTGCCACACACATACAAAAGAAGTACTGTGAGTACTTTTTGATTTGCTAGGTGTGACCTTTGGGTAATTTTAAGACTGACATTTCTCTCTTTTTTTTTAAATTCTGTAGTCTAGAGTAATGCCGTCTAATGAGCACAAATGATGTTGATTGTTGAGTTATCACTCAGGGTGGTCGATAGCTATGAATCTTCAGTTCATCAGAAGGGCCCAGTAAAGTTAACAGAGGGGAGATTTTCACCTTGTCGTGTAAAGACTGGACAATGCTGACATGTCTGCAAGTTTCAGTTCTTCAGAAACCGGCCTGTTTTTTTTTTTCTGACAGTTTTTACAAATATCCTTCCATGTTCTTACCCCGTCCTTTTGAATGATCGCACAGTATTTGGTTGTATTGAACAGTCTGCCAACTGTTTACTTGATCCCTTTAACGGAGTGTTAGGTTTGTTTCATTGCTGTGTTACAAACATGCCCTGTCTCTGCCTGCAAGCCAGCCAGCCAGCCAAATAGTGCATGCTGGCCTTGAACCTGTGATCCTCCTGTCTCAGCCTCCCAAGTACTGGGATTACAGGTGTGTACTACCTTCATTTTTTAAAAAGATTCTCAGGAATGGAATTTCAGAATTAAAGCATTACCAGAAGACAAAATTATAATAAATTTAGTTTAAAGATCTAAATTGGCCTTTATTTGCGATTTTATTTTATTTTATTTTTTTCAGTACTGAGGATTGAACCTAAGAGCGTTCTACCTCCAAGCTACACCCCCTGTCCTATTTTTTATTCTTTATTTTGAAACAGGGACTCACAAAGCTGTGGAGGGCCTCACTAAGTAGCTGAGGCTGGCTACGAACCTGGGATCCTCCTGTCTCAGCCTCCCAAGTACTGGAATTGCAAGTGTGCATCACCACATCTAGCTATTTGTGATTTTAGAATCAGGAAAGGTCTTGTTCTTTAAAATAGAATGTATCTTTCAGTGAGCTGAGCAGAGGAGCTTGGCTTTGTAGGGAGAAAATGGCTTAAAGTAGAAATAGGGAGCACAAAGCAGATTGGTGAGTCCAAAGTTATTGTCCGTATAAGGTTGAAACAGGGGACTTCCTTTTCCTGTTGGCTTAGGTAAGCTAGGCTCCTGAGCAGTGGCAGTACATCTCCTGTTTTATGGGGAACTGCCCTGTTCAGAGTTTCTTCAAGTGGCACTTAGCATAATTAGCTTCATTCTGATTTGGTCTGGACCACAGGGTCCTAGTAGTGCAGGCGGCTAGTCCAAAACAATGTCCTCCTATATACTTTGTTTAATAGAATATGCATATCTAAATATTTTGTACACGTCTCACACCTTTGAGAGTGGAACTAAACTACAGTGTTATCTACAGTGTTTCATAGTGTCAACTTCTCCACAGTCTCTTCAGTACTGTTAGGTCTTTTTATTTTTTCCTAAATTGATAAATGAAAAATATCTCATTGCTTTAATTTTTATGTTTTTGTTGTAAGCTGAATGTCTCATTAGATTTTATTTCTCTTTCTGTTTTTTCAAATATAAGACAATGACTTATTTTTCTTGTGTTGCATCGGTTCTAGCCCTTTCAGAATAGTTGTATTTTTCCGAAAATTTATGACTTCTTAAGTATTCTCTTTCCATGAATGCCCCCTCCCCCCGTCTAACCCGCTTCTCCGTCACAAGTCTAACTAGCTTCTCTGTCACAAGTTCGAGCTCAGAGCTCAGGTCTGTCCCTTGTCTGTCACCTGTGAGCCTCTGCGGGCCAGGTGTTCACAGAGAGGGCTGTTGTAGAATCTGGGTGGGGTGGGTCAGCCCTGCACCTGCACAAAAAATGTTCCTTCTAGCCAAGGAGCACCAGAATAAATGTAGTTTTTACTCTGCCTGCTCTAAACACATTTAAGTTTTTATTTAAAGATTTGGGAGGGACGAGTAAGGAAGGATGGAAAGAAGGCAGGTTCTGCAGGCTGGCCCTACCTAAGGACCTGGAACTGCAAGTTGAACTAGAGTCTGACTGAGCAAGCTTGGAATCCTCTGGAAGGTAGGAAATAACAGTGCAGATGCTGAGAGTAAGGAGGAAGGTGTTTAACTCTGAGTGGAGATGGCTCAGCAGTGATGTGTGAACTGTGGCTACGTACAGCAGTGACAGCATTGGAAAATCCCCTATTGAGGAAGGATGGTAGTGACCTTGAAGGAGAGAGGCTGTGCAGCAAGAACATGATCGTGCATGTTGTGAAGTTTAACACCCACCTAGACTGTCCGCCAGGTTGTTTAGAAAGCTGAGAGGTCAGTGCACAGAATGGTGCGCACATAGGTTTCCCCCCAATATTTGACGGAGGGAGCAGCTCAGATAAGAAGCAGGTTACTTTGGCAGTCTCTTTTGTTTTTCCTAGTAGTATCCTTTTAGCCACTTTTATCAAGTAATTTTTCTGTTTTCTTTATCAAATGTCAGTGTATTATTTTTACTATTTTGAGTGATGCCTGTGGAATAATAAATGTTTATGAATATTGTATGTAAATCTTTTTTTTTTTTGCGGTACCGGGGATTGGACGCAGGGGCGTTCTACCTACACGCTACACCCTGGCCCTATTTTTTTTTAATGCTTTATTTTTGAAACCGGGTCTCACGAAGTTGCAGAGGGCCTCACTAGGTAAAGAGAGAGAGAGAGAGAGAGAGAGAGAGAGAGAGAGAGATTGCACGCGCGCATGCGCGCTAAGGGCCGCGAACCCGGATCCCCTGGTCTCTGCCTCCCAAAGTACTGGGATTACAAGGGTGCGCCACCACGCCCGGCTTGTATGTAAATCTTAATCATGAACTTGACTATGGTCCATTTGTACTTCTGTTTGTCTAATTTCTATAAATAAGAAATTGTTTGGGCCATTCTCTGATCTTTCCTTCCCCTTTGGTTCCCCTTAATTCACCTTCCCCCATTTCTCCAGTTGAGAGTTGACTGGGTTTTATGTTTTAAATCCACATACTATATTCTGGAAATTCTTCCTCTCCCTTAACTTTTCATATGAATTCCCCCGACTCTGTAAATTAAAATAAATTTTTCTTAATATGTGTCGATATAAATATTATCTATATATTTATTTTGTGTTCTCTCTAAAAATTAAAGTTGGTTTATAGAGATTCATAAATGATATTAAGAAATGCAAAATAAAAATGTAAAAATATAAAATAAAACAAGACCTAACATAAACATTTAATATTTACTTCTAATGGGAACAAATATTACTTCATTGTAGATAATGTAGAAAAGGAAACCTGGTCAATTGATGCCCATAAAACTGGAACATTTTATTTTCTTTCATACTGGAGATTGAACCCAGGGGCATTCTACCACTGAACTACACTCCCAACCCTTTGTATTTTTTGCATGGAAAAAGGGTCTTGTTAAGTTGCTGTGGGTCTTGCTAAGTTGCCGAGGCTGCTTTACCAGAGTAAAGGAACATATCTAAGAGTGCCTGCCACTGGGCAACAATTCCAGTGTGATTTCAGTTCATGCTGCAGTTGGACATGCACATGGTAAGCTGCCCTGGGAGTTAGTGGTTACACCTCGGCATTGTAGTCAAATCCGATACTCCCATTCCCACCTTCCCTTTTACTTTCATTCTAGCAGGTGCTGGGAATTTTAGAAGCAAAATACATAGCCTTTTGAACAACAATATACTTTGAAAAGTGATCACTTTAATGCAGACAAGAAAGTTTCTTGTCAGCACTAAACCAGAGTTTAGGAGCCTGGAATGATTGAAATTGACATTAGATAGAAGGACCAGGTGGTGTTGGGACAGTTGGCTTTCCATTTGGAAAAAAAAAATAGTATGTCAGAGCACACCTTACACCATATACAGAATTTAATTGTGGAGAAACTGGGTGTGGTGGCATACACCTGTAATCCCAGTACTTGAGACAGGATTGCAGGTTTGAGGCCAGCCTCAGCAACTTAGTGAGACCCTGTTTCAAAATTAAAAAGACAATTAAAAAAGGGCTGAGGGTGCAGCTCAGAGGTAGAATGCCCCGGGTTCAATCCCTAGCACCCCCCCAAAAAAAAAGAAAAAAGAACAGGAATTATTCTTATTTAGTTTTAGGGATGAAATGACTGTTGGCGGAGTACATGTGATCCTGGGGATTGAACCCAGAGGTGTTCTACCTCTGAGCTACACCACCATCCCTTTTTTATTTTTAGAAATAGTATCTCACTGCTGGGTGTGGTGGTACACACCTATAATCCCAGTACTTGGGAGGCTGAGACAGGAGGATGGCAGATTCAAGGCCAACCTCAGCAATTTAGCGAGACCCTATTTCAGAATAAAATAAGGCTGGGAGTGTGGTTTGCAGGTAGAATGCCTGTGGGTTCATTCCCGTGTGTGTGTGTGTACGTACACAGAAACAAGTGTTTACTAAGTTTTCATGTACTGGCTTTGAACTCGTGATCATCCTGTGTCAGCCTCCCAGGTACCGGGATTACAGGTGTGTGCCACCATTCTTGACTTAGGGATGGGAAGGCTTTCTGACATGACACCAACCTACATACCATAAAAGGAAAAAATTAAACTATGTGAAATATTTAAGCTTCTACCTAAGTTGGGAGACTGAGACAGGAGGATTGCAGGTTTGAGACCAGTGTGGTAAATTTTTAGCAAGACACTGTTTAAAAATAATAAGGACTAGGGGTATGGCTCAGAGGTAGAGCACCCCTAGAGGTAGGTTCAACCCCAATACCACCAAAGAAAACAAAACCAAAACTAAGTTAACATAATCTATTGTAGGAAAGTATTAGCACGTGTGAAACATAGAGGATTATCACATGTTAAGTACTCTTAGACATCAGTAATAAATGACAGATACCAGAGGAGGTGACCGCAGTACATGAATAGGCATTCCTTAGATCTCCGATGCAGAGCCTGTGCACGGGCAAGGCCTTCTTCAAGTTGGGTAGGACACAAGGATGAAGAAGTTGGGAAATGTCTGCTTTGGTGGGATGTGCAGAAATGGCAATATCAGGGAAAGAATAGAGTTGGAAGGAATGCTGCCTATAATTTAGAGGTAACAGTGTTTTTATATCCTTGTGGGTAATTTTTTACTTTAATTCCCCCCCCCCCCCGGTACTGGGGATTGAACCTATGGCCTCATGCATGCTAGGCAAGTGGCTTTATTTTTTTGTGGTATCAGGGATTGAACCCAGGGGTGTTCTACCTCCGAGCTACACCCCCGGCCCTATTTTTTATACTTTATTTTGAAACCCGGTCTCATGAAGTTGCGGAGGGCCTCACTAAGTAGCTGAGGCTGGCCGCGAACCCAGATCTTCCTGTCTCCGCCTCCCAAGTACTGGGATTACAAACGTGCGCCACCACGCCCGGCTTTAGGCAAGTGTTTTAACCACTGAGCTACATCCCTAGCCCTGACTTCACAGTCAGTATCTGAAGTCATGAAATGGATAAATAAGGCCAGAAGGGCTTTTGCCATCCTTGACTTAATGTGCAGGATAACAGGTACACGATTACGAGCTTATACCTTGCTTAAGCTTGTGTAGCAGTTGTTCAGGGTTTCTTAGCTAATTGAAAGTCTCTGGTTGTTTTCCCTCGCTTTTTCCTGTGCTCCCACACAAACATCTTTAATAAATGCTTCTGGTGTCCTCATGAAGTCCCTCTTCTGCAGTGGTGTGCAGCCTTCCCTGGAGTTTTTTGCTGTTATTCCTATGGGTATATCTGATTCAGAACTTGACTTCTGGAGCTTTTGCTTTGGGCCTCCTGGTTCTGTGCTGGGAGTTTTCTCCCCCAGGAGGTAGTCGGCCACTCTCCACCGCATCCACTCCTGCTACCCGGCCAGGCTTGTAAAGCAGTGGCCTGGCAGAACATCCCTTCTGTGATGCCCATTCGTCTCATTGCACACGTGACTCCAAATTGTCTGCAGAATCATTTCTTAGTGTCAGGTGAAATAACTATTTTGTTTAAAAAGAAAAGAATCACAGATCTCCTTGATTCTAGCTTCCGCTGGGCTGTAAACAGTGACGTTAACAAAATGTCACGTGCAGATGAAGTGATGCTGTAGGAGAATGGGAAAGTAACCTTTGCTGTGGATAAAAATGTTGACAGTAGGGTTAGTTCTTGAGCTGACATAGTCAACGTGCAGCTTCAGTTGGCAGCATTAGATTAAGGTGGAATGGTTTTGAGTACTAGAACCAGTCATCTAGTTTGTTTTTACACTGTATATTTGCTTGTTTAATAATACTAGCCAGCCGCTGAGTTTAACCCGCAGGCCCTCCCCAATAGCCATGGGTTGGGGGTGTGGCTCAGTACTAGAGGATGCACAAGGCCCTGTGCTTTATCCCTAGCAGTGCAGAAAAAGAAAAAAAGGCGTAATGCCATAATAATTGGCATCTATTGAGCCCTTACATCTGCTGGACACTGTCGTAAGTACTTGCATGGATTATCTAATTTACCCCTCGCATCCGCCTGGTGAAGTGGGCGCTGTCTGTTCTGTAGATGTGGAAACAGGCATAGGAAGTTATGCAGCTTTCCAAAAGCTACTGTAACTAGGAACATAACTAGTGGTGGAGCTAATTTAAGATGATCTAAGGATATTAACTCCAGCTTTCATGCTAGCTTGAGTTGACTCCCATATTAGATTGGTTAAGGAAGATATTCATAGCAGAAATTCTTTGTAATTGTCAATTACTTTTTTCAAAATTTTAGAAACTTAACTTACCTATTGGAAGAATCCTATTTATTTATTTATTTATTGTGGTACTGGGGGTTGAACCTAGGGGCAGCTAACCCCCAGCCCTGTTTTAATTTTTTCTTTTGAAACAGCATTTCACTAAGTTGTGGAGGGCCTTGCTAAGTTGCTAAAGCTGGCCATGAACTTGTGATCCTCCTGCCTCAGCCTCCCAAGTATTGGGATTACAGGTGTGCCATCATGTCCAGCTAGAACCCAACTTTAAAAGTGAAGGAATTTTGTGTGTGTGTGTGTGTGTGTGTGTGTGTGTGTGTGTGTGTGTGGCACTGGGGATTGAGCACCGGGGCATTCTGCCTCCAAACTATATCCCTAGCCCTATTTTTATCTTTATTTTTATTTCGAAACAGGGTCTCACTGGGTTAATGAGAGTCTCACTACTTGCTGAGGCTGTTCTTGAACCTGTGATCCTCCTGTCTCAGCCTCCCAAGTACTAGGATTACAGGCATGGGCCACCACACCCAGCTAAGTGAAGGAATTTTGAGTAATGGTTTTTAGAATAGTTATTCGAAATGTTTTAGATAGCAGATTTTAATATGGCTAAAGACCTTATATGACTCAGATAATTTCTAATAATTATGATAAGATTTAGCTAATAGTGCTCCGCATGCCACGGTGTGGGAGTGACGAAGGCAGTGGAGAAGGCAGCTCTCCAGGACTGGGAGCTTCGTCAAGATGTGCAGAAGGACAAGGAAACAAGGAGTCTGCAATATTGACAGAGTCATTAATGGACCCTGTCCTGCGATCTCAGTGGCATTGAGAGGGAAGTGATGACAGGTGTAAGTTGATGGTCTGGGACAACGGAAGAGCAGGCAGTCTGGGTGAGTTGAGTCCCGGTCTTTCATGGGAATGAAGGAGTCAAAGGTCTGGAGGTCGGGGTGCATCAAGAGATTTTATAGTTTTAGAGGAGGAACGGTCGCAGGTGATGACAGAATTCAAGATCTGGCTGTTGATGGGTTGACCGACGCGGCGGTCATTAGCAGTGCTGGGGAAGGCCTTCTGTGTGCGGTGGCGCGCTGCGACAGCTGTGGACCAGTGACGCACAATTGGCCCGGCGCTCTTGACTGTTGTCTTGCCCCTTGCCTGCTGTCAGATGTTGGATATCATCTTCTTAACAGGGGTTATGTTTATTTTTGTAATTGACATTTTTTTTCTTGTGTAGAATGATGCAAAGTCTTGAGTGAAAAAGTGCATTATCTGTAATGCTGAAATTAATTCGCATCTTTTCAGGACATCTCTTAGCATTGCACTCATGTTAGCGGTATTTTGACCTTTCCTGTCATTCTGGGCAATGTGTTCTGGCATTTCCTTTTCAGAAAACAAAGACGAGAAAAGGATATGAGATGGCCAGCAAGTGGACGGACACTCGTCTGTTAGAGTTGTGTTGGTAGTTTGGGAGGGGAATGTCTACGGTCGATCAGGTAGAAGAAAGCTGTATTCTTGGTGTGGGACATCTTGTCTTCTTTGGTTTTTCTCTTAATTGGGTTTAGTTACAATGTTATAGGTACTTGCTCAGAATTTAGATTATAGTGTTTAAATTTTAGACAAGAGTGGAAAATAGTGCTTAAGAACATTTTTATTGTTAAGGATGTCCTTGTACGAATGTTCAGGAAAAATGGAATCTTGTGTTTTGAGAGAATTATTTTGTTGTTAACATTCCCTTGAGAGGATACTACTTTGGGACTGAACGGTGATGCTTACAAATCCCCAAGGCAGCAGTGCAGTCTGTTGGTCGTCTATAAACTTTGGCTTCACTAAACCTTGACGTGGCCTCTGCAAGTCTTATCAGTGGAGTGGATGAGACTGACTCTAAAAAAAAGGCTCTGGTGATCTGGTACACAGGAAATCTAAGGACCTAGAATGTCATAAACACTTCAGTTTGGTGTACTGGGGCATTATTCTTAAAGAATATATCTTATTAGCCGGGCATGGTGGTGCACGCTTGTAATCCCAGTACTTTGGGAGGCGGAGACTGGAGGATCCGGGTTCGTGGCCAGCCTCAGCTCTCTTACTCTCTCTCTCCCTGTCTCTCTCTCTCTCTGTCTCTCTCTCTCTCTCTCTCTCTCTGTCTCTCTCTCTCTCTCTTTCTCCTTAGCGAGGCCCTCCGCAACTTCGTGAGACCCGGTTTCAAAA
>PVJS01041553.1:0-17903 GCA_004027185.1 Glis glis
GCATGTATGTTAACACCAAACTGATACTCAATGTGATGTGAGACTACAATGCACCAATAAAAACATAAAAAAAAAGAAAAAATGAAATGAAATCCTTACCTCTTACCCTGCACAAGAGTCAACTCAAGATGGATCAAAGACCTGGAAATTAGACCAGAGACTTTGAAGTTACTAGAGGAGGGCATAGGTACAACCCTCCAACATATAGGCACAGGTAGAAACTTCCTAAGTATCTCAGGAAACTAAAGCAAGAATTAATAAATGGGATGGCATTAAAGAAACAAGCTTCTACTCATCAAAGGAAACCATCAAGAGTCTAAAACCCAATCAAGAAATGGGCAACTGAACTAAATAGATACTTCACAAGAGATACAAACGGCCAATAAATACATGAAAAAATGTTCAATGTCATTACCAATTAGGGGGATGCAAATAATAACTAGACATGTCCTCTTTTAATGGATGGGTTGATTACAAATAACTCGTCTCTTCAGATTATTCATTACTTAAGAAAGAAATAGAGAAATGAAGCTGGCATCCTTGCTTATGCCTTTGGCAAATGGAAATGAGGCACAGACATTCAGGACTGCATGGTAAGTTGACTTTTTAAAAATAGGGACTGACAACTTTAATAATTCAATGGATAGATGTCTCTATCTTTGCCCATGAGTTTTTTAATCTTTGGAGACTAGGATATAAATCATATCTTGATACAAAGTAAAAGTAAGTTTGCTTTAACTGTGGTCTTTTGTAGATAGCTCTGCCTCACAGTGCATAGTGCCAAAAAGGGCTTTTATATTGAGAAAAAAAAAGAATGCTTTTTAGTCCTGGGTCTGTACTATAGTTCATAAATGAAAGGTATTTGCAAATAATTTCTCTTTCTCTCCACCTGTATGAAATTCTACCATTTCTGATTCATTTTTTTGGATCCGATATCTTGGTCTTTAATGATTGTCCCTTTTAGTACAAATACCCAGGGCCAGGATTTCCTGACCTCCTCTACCAGCACTGTTTTTGAAGGGCCTGTAGGATCCAAACAGATCATTTCTGTCTATGGTTCCTTGGTGCTATGAGTAGAGGAATCACTCATATCTGTAAGTGGTAGCTACATACGCAAGATCTTGAATTCTTTTGATGAAACTGGTCAGTTAAGTTTCTGAGCCTGAAGGTTGACATTCGTGTATTCTTTCCTGGATTAACTCCTATTCACAGGACAGAGCTAAACACCTTATTGAATGAAGGAGAAACATAGTTTGTATAGGGAGAGAGTCCCAGGCTCTTTCTAGAGGTATCAAACAGAATTCTTTTGGACTCATGGCGAGGCAATACATTATGATGGGATCATGTGTCAGAGTAAACTGCTCATATCATGGTAGTGGAGAAGCAGAGAGAGGAAGAGGGAGAAGCTGGGGTCCCAATATTTTCTTCAGGGATGTTCCCCAATAATCTACTATCCTCCCACTAGGCCCTACCTCTTAGTAATTCCACCTCCTCCCGGTAGCCAAGCCAAGCTGGGAACTAAGCCTTTAATGGGCCTTTAGGAAACATTCCACATCCAAAATGTGGTAGATCTGGATTTTAATCCCAGGTTACCAGTGATAGGCCCTTAGGCTATGGTTTTGTCTCCATTTGCTGACCTGCAAAATGAAGGTAAGATTAGCCCTTGCTTCTTAGGGCTGTTATGAGGATTAAATGAACTGATGCTTGTACATTGCTCATCATAGTAGTTAGCACAATGAAATTCTATAAATGAGGCTCTTATTGTTGTTGTTGGTGTTGCATCCTATGTGTGGAATCATGTTGTAACTTTAACACTCAACAGCTGTACGACTCTGGGAAAGTCCATTTACATCTCTGAGTCTCAGTTTCCTCATATGTCAAATAGGGATAATAGCAGTTCCTACCTGAACTTTTCTGAGGATGACACAGGATAATCAGTGTAAAGCTCTTAACGAAGGACATTGTATGTTGTAAATAACCAAATAAATGTTGATATTATTCTTGTTGTTTCCTCATCTTCCTGACTAACACATTTTCCTCAGGAATAAACCTCTTCTTGAGATGGGAAAACAGAGGTATGGGGAGAGTACAAATGTGTGACAGTAATGACTGTACACAGAAGGTAAGAGTTTGACGAGGCATAAAAAACATGACATAACCACGAAATTTATATGTAATAAGAGACTATAAATTCAATTGAAATACACTTTGATTTTCACATTGTGGGATATGGCAACAAAATACATCAAATTTGATTAAGAATAAATTCTAGACTTAAAATTATTCCACAGAGTGGTGAAACTGGAAGATTTCTTAAGGGCGATTACAATAATTAAATTAATTCCCTGCCTTTTTCCAGAATTAAATTCTTTGCCCACTTTGAAGTTATTGGAAGGCAATATTTTATCTACTACTGGGTCCATTAGCATAACACCATTCTCTATTTTTCTTCTATGCAATCATCACATGCTCCCTTTGAATCCCATCCATATATCAAACTTTCCCAAACTAGGTACTCAGTCTAAACATATCAAAAAGATTTGCTGTTTATGTCATATATGTACTCTCCATCATAATCAGAATTCCAATTTAAAATGAAATATGGAAGAAGAAATAAAAAGGTCATGTCTGAAATATTCCCATGACCACAATCAGTCAGAACTACCAATCTCACAACCAATTCATGTAACACTTTTTTGGAAGTTTAAAGATGAAAATATTTTTAATATGTTTTTAAAATAACTTAGGACCTGTACAACAAACACTCTAGACAGTTAAATTGTGCACTAATTCTAATCAGTAGCATTATTGTGAATGGTGGGTCATGAGAAATCTTGCATAGTGTAAATCATGGTTTAAAATGACATCATATTTTCCTATGAGTGACAGAAAGATTGATTTACCTAGCTTTCTATAAGGTCAAATGTTGAGTATTCTATTTCCGTTTAAAATATTTTTAAAAATAATTTCTATTCCAAATATTCATTCCTTATTGCTCAGATGCATTTATGGTATTGATTTTTACTAATAGTAGTTTTATAGGAAGTGGGTGATCCAACAGATTCAACTTTTTAAGTGGTTTTTGGTTCTGCTATTATTGTTTTTTGATCTCCAAGACTGGTTAGAAATAGAAAACCCCAAATAAAACAGATTCGGGTAGCTTAGATAAAATTTAATTGTATCATAGCCCAGGTCACAAGTCACATATCATAGTTTAGCAGATGCTCAAAAAAATCTTGGGCCGGGCGTGGTGGCGCACACTTGTAATCCCAGGACTTTGGGAGGCAGAGACTGGAGGATTCGGGTTCGCGGCCAGCCTCAGCTCTCTCGCTCTCTCTCCCTGTCTCTCTCTCTCTCTCTCTCTCTCTCTCTCTCTCTCTCCTTAGTGAGGCCCTCGGCAACTTCGTGAGACCTGGTTTCAAAATAAAGTATTAAAAAAAATAGGGCCGGGGGTGTAGCGCGGAGGTAGAACGCCCCTGCATTCAATCCCCGGTACTGCAAAAAAAAAAATCTTGGGAGGTAACCAAGAGGCCTTCATTTTAAATAGTTATTTTTAATAATAATAACCAGTCAATAGGTTATGATTATTTATTTTAACCCTTGGACTTTGATTTTTTAAATTGTTTTTATATAGAAACAAGGGGTCTTACTTTAGGGAATCATGTGACTGTAATAAATTGATACATATGTACGTGGAAGTTTAACCAAAAAATAAGTGATTACTGAAGTAGATGTTTGTGGATTCCAAGAGCTACAATAATCTCACTAGTGGTGATAAATTGTGGTTCCTAGCTTTGAATTTTGGGGTGTGTGATTGTAGTTTACAAGGAAACATCACACTTTTATGAATGCATTTTAGTGGCTATCACTGATGCAGCCATTTAGAAAGTACAGAAGTATTCGTTAAATATTTTTATTTACACACTTCACTTTTATATTGTTAAATGACATAGGGTGCAATGAATACATAATGTATGTAATACTGCCACCTCTTGGTTATGTAAATGAGGGACTCTAGGGTTATAATTCTCTGAATTCAAAGTGGGAAATGCAAGTGCTTAAAAGTCAACTAAACTTTTTCTATTTTGGTTTAGCAAAAACAGTTGTAAATAAATATCTATGCAAGTGCTATGTTTTAAAAGCCTCTATAAAGTGCATTATCTATGCATTAAAAGATATTGGTGCTTATAAAACAAAAGTGACAGTGACACTTGTGCTAAGACATTCCAGAAAACAGTGTTTAGACTTGGAATAGGTTTAGAATTTTTCAGTGTCCTTTATTCAATCAAGATCAAGTTAATTCAATTTTTGCTTAAGTATAACCTAAAGCATAGAAATCCAATCATTTTCCTTTTTCTTTGCTTTTTTTATAAAAGAACATTCCCTCCTTGTTTCAATCAATTTTAATCACTTTAGCAAGGTACTAGATAACCAGATTACAGGTTAGAAAAGCTGGCATTTTCTTATTAAGAAAATTCTAAAATTTTGAAACTAAATTAAGTGCTCCAGGAAAAAAGGCTAGATAAGTAATGTTTTTCTCTCACTCATTCAGAGAGGAGATTATAAATACAACACCCTAGATAATATTCCTATGGTTACATAGATGCTACAATGAATTATCTATTTCAACAAAAATGGCAAGAACCAACCACAGTGCTTCATCAGTACACTAGATAAATGTTTTACTATTTTAATAACAGCTCTCATCTCTACCATAGTTTATATTTTACATAGCCTCTCCACATCTGTCCGTTTACATGATCAGATAGTCAGTTTCCTTGACAATAGGAATACATAATATAGTCATGAGGGAACCACATCCTTTTTGTCTGTCATGTAGTCAATGGTGCTCTTATTCAAATAGAGAGATGGTATGAATATACTTTCATCCAGACACAAAGGCGACACTGCTGTCACTGTCAGCCAGAAGGGTGTACTATTGGTTACTGGTGGGGGCAAGTAAGGATTGTCAGGTACATTCGCTTGCCAGTTTCCCCTGGCAACCACTGGTCCAAGATTGAGGATGTAGTGTGGGACTCTAAAATGAGTTATATTATATCAATACTAGAAGACCTTAAGGACCACCTAATCCGACTTTCTCTTTTTAAACATGGAAAAAGAGAGGACCCTAGAGGAGAAGTAAGTTGGTTACCTAGCAAGTTGGTAGCATAACAGGACCAGAAACAGCTCTCAAATTGCAAGGCCAGTTTCTCCCCACACCTACCATGCTGTCTCTGGGATATTTAGTCTTGACTTCAGCCTTCCTGTGTCTTCAGTTGTAAAAACAAACAAACAAACAAACAGATACCTGAGATCTGGTTCCTTGGGAGTTGCTATCTCTTACTTGATGTCTTGATCCATGTGAAGCTGTTGGTTTTAGGGACAGAAACACCTCCTATGTTAGGGTTAAATTTCAGTCAGGACATAATCTCTTCTGGTTTTAGAAATCTGTATATATACCTCAAATGATAATCTCAAGCATTCCACCAGAGAGGAAGTTCAAAGTCATGGCCTATAACTTCACATGGCTTATGGAAAAACTGAGCTCAGAGAGGAGAAGTGAAATGCCTTGCATGAGGTTTCATAGCAGGATCATGGCCAAGTGGAAGCAGGTGCTTTTCCTATAACACTTGGACACCTGTGTTATTGTTCTGTGTATCAACTGACAGGACACTAAGGTGGAATAAATTTTCAGAAGCAAAAGAAAATTTGAGACTAGTGGTGCTCTGTAAAGGCTCAATAATCCCAAAAGGGTGGTAGTTGCGTAAACAGGCAACTGGAAAGAAGAGGTACTCATTTTTTTTTTAATTTAATTCCCATCAAGTAGCAGCCTTTCCTGCTTTCCACTGTTCTCGGCCACTGATCTGAAAACTGAGCCAGTGTTACAAAGAATTCAGTATATGCAGATAAGATCCACCTCCAACTATGCTATGTGCTTCTTGCCTGTTAATTAGTACCTAGACCCAAACTATGGAAGAAAATGCTATGTTTGTTGGAACGACTCACATTTTACCCAGGCCACAGAAGCAACAGAGAGGCTCAGGCAAGGGAGTGCAGATTGCTCCTGTTTCATGCTGTAATATTACATTGACCTCCGAGGCGGCAATTACTGCAGTGATTGTGATGCAGGAAGGGACTCTTTCTGTAATTTGGCACTCACACAGAGTTGGAAAGTGAACAGCTTTGAACTTCAGGTAATGAAGGTCTCACTCAGTCAGTTAATGCCAGGCATTCTCATTTTCTTGGCAGCCAACTGGACAGGGGCCATGCAAGGCCAGCCAGAGCACATTGCTTCCATTATGAGAGACAAGACACACAAAGATGTGGAAAAGGTGGCCTGCTGGGGCATAATATGGGCCTAGGTTATATTCTAAACCCACATGTTGTCAATGCATTGTTGCATTTAATGGTCCTAAAATAAGTGAGAGAGAGAGAGAGAGAGAGAGAGAGAGAGAGAGAGGCCGACCATATGCTCGTGTTTGAGGGGTGGAGGGTGTGCTTTGAATGATGTATCCAAATGTTATATGTAGGTTGCTTGTGTCCCTGTGGTTGTGCTTTGTGGTTTGCATATAGCATTGGGATAAAGAAAGTAGCTGTAGGGAGAGTTTGGCGTGAATGGTGAGGGGGTAAGGAAGGGAATACTCCATTCATTAGTTGCTCGGCTGGGAGAAGAGGATAGTGACTCAGTGTTCAGTAGTGGGATGGTTGAGGGGCAATGAAGGGCCTGGTATTTTAGGATATCTGGGACTCTAGGACTAGACCGCATCCTAGTAAGCAATTCTGGACCTTTCTTAGCTTACAGACAGCTGATAATAACAATAGCTACAACTTATTGAGCATTTACAATATACAGGTACTGTGTTAAAATCTTTGTAATTATGGGTTCGTTTTACACTTACAATGCTGTGCAGTTGGCACCATTATTGCCCCATTTCTGTGTATGCAGAAACCTAAGTGTAGAACATAACTTCCTCAAGGCCATCCGACTAGTAAGTGGCAGTGCCAGAATTTAAACCCAGGCTACACTCTTTGCCACTATTATCTACAGTCTCTAACACCTCCCTATCAAAGCCCACTTTTTCAGAGGATTCCAACACTCCCCCTTTACAGATGAGGAAATGGAAGCCAAGAGTATGTGAATAGCTTGCTTGGGCCATGGTAGTGATTGGTAGAGCCCATGATTCACATGCACCTTGTTCTTCATTGATCTTGGGCAGCCACCCTCCTGAGGTGAATCATCTCCTCTGTAAGTTTGTATATACTTCTGGCCTTGCTGTCATTAGCAGCCTTGATTTCAGGGTCTTAAGAACAGCAGTTCAGAAATAGTCAATTTTCCATCTTGAAGTTAAATGGAATCATTCTATTCTGTTTCTTTTTTATCATTAATGTTATGAAAGGGGGCATATTTTGCTTTAGACTGTGCACATATCTAACTTTCAAAGTGCTTCAATCAATAAGCTTTGGAGAATCTAGAGGAAGGCAAGTTTGACAAATCTCATGAAACAACTCAGAGGACACTAATCCAGGAAGGATATTGCCTTTAAAAAAAACATAGCCAAAGGGCTAAGGCAGGATCTGTGATAAGACCAGAGGCTAAGCCATAGGAATATGAAGATTCACTTATGAATGCTTTTTGGTGATATGGCAAAATGAAACTAAATATAAGGAACTGTAAAATTGCTTTTAACTTTAAATTTTATACTGTGTAGCCATGTGTATATGATAAGGAAAATAGGATCACAAATGGTTGATCAATGCTTTTGACCATCTTAATGGTCAAATTGTATGGACTGCTTAGATGCTGGAATCATTTATGCACAAATTAGCTAAGGCTGCCTACTTCCAAAAGGAGCTACACTGAGATGCATTAGCTCTAGTAGGGATTGTGAGACACCCCCTGCCTTAATTTTTAAAGCAGAATATGGTTCATCTAGTTGTCTCATAACTTGGAAATATTATGTTTTTAACTAAGAAGCAAATTCTAGACTTGAAAGAATTAGATACAAGGCCCAGCTTGTAAATCAGGAAAGTAAATTATGCATTTTACACTGGAAATGTGACAAATGAACCTAAAATTGAACCCTCTATATAAATCAGTGGTTAAGCCAACTTTCCAGAAACCTGTCATAACAGCCATGGAAGATATGAGGAAGCTTATTTAAGAGAAAAAACTTCAAAACTGGCTAGGCTCTTCACCGCATACCAGCTAACAGCACAAGAGACTGGCAGATCCAGCAGGTCCAGGCTCCTTTGGTTAAAAAAAAAACTCAAAACCAACCAAATAAAAAACTTCTAATAAAAGTTATAGATGGGAAACTGCCCATAGCTGGCTGGAAAGAGAGGGGTGAGTGGAAGATAGAAAGGGGTTACTGACATACAGGAGAAATACCATTTTATACATTTCCTTTCTAAAAACAACAACAAGAATAACAGCTGTCAACAAATAGGACAGGAGAAAGATGAGTACATGGGATTCAGAAAGTAGACAAGAAGGTGCAAGTGCTTTCCCAATAGATCCAGTTTTACTTTGTGAAGTGTTAGGCTAATATACAGAAAGACAGTAGACTTGCAGCTGGGAAATGATGCTTCTGAGATCTTAATTGTTATTTTAAATAGAAATACAAGGAAGCCTTGAAAATACCACAGTGGTTGGTTAGTCATTTCGATAGCTTCCAACCTAAGAAATGTCATACATTTTCTACAAGGTTTTATGTTCTTCTTTTGATCTATTTCTTCATACATTTCCTAATTTATAGGTATGTTTTTTATAATCACAACTTCTTATTCTCTTAAGTAATATCTTGGAAATACAAAATTATACTGATCTCAGAACTTGAAAAGCATTTGACAGTTTTCAAATACATTATCTCATTTGAGTCTCACAAACACCTTTTCAGGTAAGTGAAGCAGACACTGCTATATCCATTTTATAGATAGAAAACAGAGGCCCAATGACATTGAATTACTAAGGTCAACTTGAGAGTAAGTAGAAAGTAGATCTAAATGTAGCCCATGTCTTCTGACTCTACCTTTTTATATCAGGAATATGTCTGACATCAGAAAAATTTGCAAAATATAAGTAACTCAGAGGGGTTTAACACTAGTCAATGGAGAGAAGACTTCCATTGATCAAGGTGAATTGGCCATTTATCTTCCCACTTTTCTTCAATATGGGGGGAGGGTGTCTAGAAGAGGCTGGGAGGGATTGTTTGTATGAGCACAGCTCCCCCTGGCTGTGGTGACTTATGGCCCATCCAAGTCCAGCCTTATCATCTGTGAGGCCAAGGGTAAAATGAAAATGTGGGGCACCTTGTTAAAAAATCATTAAGAATTTCAAGACAGCAGCAGAAAAGCATTCAACAAAGTCCTTCTAAGCTCAGGCCCTGCATTACTGCACAGGTTGTATGCCTAGAGAGACATATGTCTTGTATGCCCTGACTGTGAAGAGCACTGATTTTACCAACTCGAAAGAGTTCTTCTCAGGTACTCTGTTAGGAAATGACCAGACATTGTTTGACATGTCTATCCCAGAGTGCCCAAGAGAGAACTTCTGAGAAAATTTTTGTTTCCCTAAATAAACAATAGAGAAAAATAAGCAAGTAAGATAAAGAAACAAGAAATGAACTCCCAATGAAAGAAACAGAAGTTATCTATATAAATACAATTGAGTGACAGTGGTTGATCAAATATGGCTCCAGATATACAAATATATATCAATTAATATTTGTCAAAGAACTAATGGGATTTAAGCTGCAACTATCTACATACTCACTCCATCCCATAACTCCAACAGGTATTCTAATACAGAAATAGGAGAAGACATGGGTTATGCAAGTAAGAGATTCCCTGAAACCCTGGGGTCAATATCATTGGCAGAAGAAGTGATTTTTCTACTAGGTAGAATCCTGCAAATGTTTGGCCAGGGCCATGTCCCAGTGTGCCTACTTCCCTCAGGAGGGACACATTTAGTGTTAGTTACAGGGTTGTTTATACCCCAGTGATTGTTCACATCAAGAATTCAGTAGTGCTGCTGCTGATCATACAAAAAAAATTACATGGGAGCTAGGGGGTGAATCACTAAGTAAGAGAAACAAAAATAACTCCTTTCCCCTTCAAAATTGGAATAGGTTGTCAGTTAACAGTTCAGACACAGAATGAGGCTGATCCAAATTTTGAATTCTACTCTGCCACTTAACTAACTGTGTAGTCTTGGGTGAGTCACTAATCTTTCTAGCACCGAAATTCATCCATGTAAAATATTAATAACTCCTATCCCATTCATATGTTTAATTTTCATACTGGGGATTGAACCCAGGGGCACTTTACCTCTGAGCTAAAACCCCAGGCCTTTTAAAAAATTTTTTGAAACAGTCTCGGTAAGTTGCCAAAGGTCTCTCTAAGTTCCTGAGGCTGTTCTAGAACCTGTGATCCTCCTCTCTCAGCCTCCCAAGTACTGGGATTTATAGGCATGCACTACCACACCCAGCTTCTATTTAGATGTCTTAAGTAATTCAAGAGATATTTAATGTATGTACATTTATTAGCATGGTGCTTGGTATTCAGTAAGCATGCAATAAAGGCTACTACTGTTATTGGAAGAAATAAGTATCACAACTATTAGTGAACAGATCTTAAAACTTTATTTATCTATTTGTGAGAAGTATAGTGATTGTAAAAATATCAGCAGTCTATGTTATTAGAATGTTAGCTCTCAGGGTTGTAGGAAGAAGGCCTTCTAACAGTTTGCACAGTTTTAGATGTAACTTAGAGAAAGATTGAGGAGTCAGAGCAAATTTGTGTCAAAATAGCATTTTCATTTTTAACTGTATTTTACACCATCTTTGTTTATTTTTATGTGGTTTACTTTTCTATTAAAACACATTCATTTAATACGTGGCTTTTAATGACAGCTGCATAAATGGTTGTAATAACATTTATGTAAATTAAATTCTATGTAAGGATTACATCTGGAAGGTAAGATGGAATATAACAAAGGATTGATTCACTGGGGACAAGAACTTCTCTTAAATTCACTTTAATGTTGTAGAGCTGACAATTTGACAGTAAATAGTATTTTAGGTATACTTAAGTTTAAAGAAGAAAAGATATTCACTGGCATATAAGACACATTTACTCATGCATAATTAAAAGAAGAAAATATAAATTTTGTTCTTGTATTTCTTTTAAAGCATAAAACTGGAAGAAGAGGTCAAATAATTCAAATCACTGAAGACTGGTCTATTGATTTTAAGTAAACAATATCCTTTGATTTTTTACCTTTTAAATGTAGTACATTATTTTCCATAAATATCCACACCAAAAATAAGGGATCCATTTTTACTCATTTATTCTTCCTGAAAGTCACATGCCCAGGTTTTCCTCCATATGCACATCTACATAATCATTCCCTCACCATCTTTGCTACCTACAACCCACGCCTGGAAGTCAAGTGAATAATGGTAAAAACAACTTTTTGTAAAGTATATCCCTATCCTCTTCCTTTCAGAATTCCTCAGTGGTACCTGAGTGGCTGTAAGATAAATTACAAACTCCTTATTTAGTGTGTCATCTGTGGTCTCCCATAGGAATGTTATCTCCTACAACCTCCTAGTAAACTAAATCTCCTTTCTCCATCGTTTCCCCAGGTTGACATACTTTCCCTCTCTGCCTCCTAGCTCTCCTTCAAGGAGCATCTTGAGACCAGCATCCTGTAGGAGATCCCAGGGCCCTTTCCCTTCCAGCTCTCTGCTTTCACCACTTCCTCTGCACATGCACATATCTGAATATTCCTGGCCCTGAGCACTTGCTGCCTGATGCATGGACTGGATGTCCACTGTGACATGGATGGCTCCTCTTCTCCCAGCCAGCAGACAAGGTGATCATCAATGTTTGCTGTTGATGATAATGATTGAAAAGAAACTGTTAAAAGTGATTGAGAAATAGCCCTAATTTTTCTGTTGTTGTGTCCTAAGTCCTTATCTATAGTTTCAGTTTAAAGTATATAATTATGCCCCCACCACATTACCACATTTCAGTCAGGGTTTATTCAGGTACCACATATCCTTAAACTCCTAGCCTTAGTTTTCTCATCTGTAAAATGTAAGAGTTGATCTTGCTAAGATGATAGAATCTCAGAATTATTTTTCTAATTTTTTTAATTTTTAATTTTATTGGTGCATTGTAATTATACATCCTAGTAAGAGTCAAAGTGATACATTCATGTATGCACACAATATCACTTGGTGTATTTCCTTCTGCACCCCACCTTCCTCCTGCCTCCTCCCTCCCTGTACATGCTAGTGAGATTGGTAGTGATACCTTCATATATTCACATAACATTAAACATAGCATTATTAGGTCTGTTTCCTTCCTCAAGCCTCCTTTTTCCCCTCCCCTCCTTCCTCTCTCAATCCTCTTTCACTACTCTACTGGTCTCTCTCCTCCTTTTCATGAGGTGCCTTTTCTTTCCTATTTTCTATCTAGCTTCCACATATGAGAAAAAACAAATGGCCCTTGGTTTTCTGAGTCTGGCTAATCTCACTTAGCATGATATTCTCTGGTTCCATCCATTTTCTTGCAAATGGCATAATTTTGTTCTTCTTGATGGCTGAGTAAAATGCCATCATGTGCAACTACCATGATTTCTTTATCCATTCATCTGTTGACTTGGCTATTGTGAATCTCTCTGCTATAAACATGGGTATGTATGTGTTAATATAGTGTTCTAGCTTTAATCCCATGGAATACTAAGACCCTCTTTCTCACATCTTCATCAATGGGCCATTGACCTTCTGCTTTTTTTTAACCTCCTCTTAAGGGGACCTCACAATCTATCTGGGAAGCACATTTTCTTTCCTCAAAGCTCTAATTCTTGGGAAGTTTTACTTTTCCAACTGAAGTGCTTTCTAATGGCAAACCCTTTCAATTTGGTAAAATGACAGGGGTAATGTGGCAGGTAAAATTGAAGACCACATCAGGCATGGGAGAATGGATGGATGATACAGTAGAGAGGGCGGAATCTCCAACCCTGCAAGAAGGAAATCCACAAAAGGGAAAGGGAGATAAAGCAACAAAAAGGAAACATCAGATATGACACAAAAACAGTCGAAAAGGCAAGAGAAATGTATGGAGGGAAAGTGTTTCATGGAGAATCTGCAAAGTCCAGGAGGAGCATGCCAAAAAGAGGACCACATTTCAATGCCATAGGGTGGGCACTAGGTCCTTGGTGGCAGCAGCAGCTACTTGCACATCCTTTATTTTCTTAGTGCATCACTTAACATGTACCAGCTCTCAAGGAAATCTGAAACTTATTTCTTGACCTCTGGTACTGTGTACAAATTATCAGACTTGCTTCCTGCTCGGGTTCCTCTAATTTGGCCAAGTATCTAAATGAGTAAGAATCTTGAAATACTGTAACAAATTCAGTTTCAGCAAAACCTCCAGTCACCTGAAGTGCACCTCCTCTGCTAGATCAATGGGCACTTGGGCTCACAGTAGCTATTTCTGTCTTCAGATTACCCTTTTTTCTTGTTGCGATTTCCATCACCCTGTTGACACTGTCCCTGAGTCACTTGCCATCTGAATGTGCACACCAGCTGCGTGGGAGGCAGTCTCTAGAGGTGCTGAGGGGAGAAAGCCTGAAATGAAATATTTGCTACAGCATTTTGAACAGGGCTGCCTGGGAGATGGTGGGGCTTTGTGGAAGTCAGGGAGAGAGAGCAGGGAAAAAGAAGGGAGCTCATATTTATTGAAACCCTTCCTGCTATGCCAGGCACAGTGCTAAATGTGTATATCTTCTCCTTTACTCTCCAGAAAACTGCTTTGAGTGTGATTAGTATCCCCATTTTACATTTATTTCTTCATCTCTTCAGTCAACATATAAGGATACTAGCTCTATGCCCAGTTCTTTGCTGAAATAAAAATATGTGACTGAGGATAAGAAGGATAAAAGTAGCTTTGTTTCTTATCTCCCTAAAGTTGTAACACAAACTACAGTAAGAAAGGCAAAACAAATAATTACCAGAAGTGGGTTCTCTAAGAATACTTAGTAAAGGACAAAGTGGCTAGGGTTTTGGTGACTCATCACTGCATTGCAGGATCTGGTATGCAGTTCCATCAGAGGGAAGACCCATGTGTTTTCCAGTGCACCACTTTCCTTTGTGAGAGTACATGATATTTGAACCCATTGCTTTTCATTTTTGTTTTTGGTACTGGGGATTGAACCTGGGAACATGTTACCTCCAAGCCATACTCCCAGCCATTTTTTTTTTAATTTTAAAACAGGGTCTTGCTAAGTTGCTGAGGCTGGCCTTAAACCTGCAATTTTCCTGTCTCAGCCTCTCAAGTACTGGGATTACAGGTGTGTACCACCACACCTGGCTGAGCCCATTGCTTTAACCAGGCTACCTCTAGATTAAGTTCCTCTAGAGTCTTTCTAAACCATCTGGATTGATTTTCAAAGAGCTGATTTGACTTGGTTGTAGATGCAACGAAGGAATTCAATAAAGTAAAAGAATGTTTTTGCCCCCTCCCAGCTCTATGAAGGAAGACTTCGATGCTTTAAGTTGGTTAGGCCCAAGAGGCCCAGATGACAGTTTAAACATGATGCCCCTATGATCTCAAGCACCAGACACTGGCATCTGCTGCTTGCTGCCCTGATCTTCCCCTCATGAGGTCCATGAGATTGACATTGACCCTAGCCTAGCCATAGTGCTTCAGCTAAGCACAAATCCAGAAAGCTGTGGTTGAGTGAAAGCCCAACAGCTCCATCTACCTTGGACCTGGGTCTTGGCTATGGCCAGTTACTGTGAGTTTTGTACAGATATTTGATAGGAGCTGTAAAGTTACACTGTTTCCCTTCCTCCTCCTCAGTTAGAATTAAGGATCTGTGGGAGTGAAAAAAACCCAAGGCTTTATCCAGTTGGCAGCATACAAGAGGCAGTGGTATCATTAAAGATGGCTCAGGGTTAAGGAAAAGATTAATCTCAGATGCTACAGGACAACAGTGCTCAATGACTATGACAGTAGGAGCTACTTTTAATTTCTCTAAACCCTTTGAATACCAATAAAGGAAGAGTTAGAAGGCCATGACCGAGAAGGGAAATATTAGCGGGAGGTCCCCGAGCAGAGTGAGGGAAGAAAGACCGATGGCATATACACACTATTGTCTTTGAGCAGGTCAGGGGAGCAGAAAGATCTGCAGTTCTAAGGCACCCTGTGATGGGATAGGGATTGCTTTAGGCTTTGGGAAGTATCAGGTAAAGATTATTGTTTGCAAAATGGGTACTAAGTACTAGGCACTGTGTTGCACATTAGACACATGCTTTCTTTTGGTTCTCCTGTCAACTCTATAAGTGAGCTCTTATCATCTTGATTTTTGTAGATCAGAAAATTGAGTTCAGAAACATGGAGTCATTAGACAGAGAAAACACAGCAAGAGAGTGGTTGATATAGACTGAATAGTTGTGTCTTCCTGCCCCAAATTGTATAATAAAATTATAACCCCAAGGTGATAGTTTTAGGAAGAGGAAGACTTTGTGATTTGATTAGGTCATTAGGAAGGAACCTGCGTGAATGGGATTAGTGCCCTTATAAAAGAGACCCTAGAGTATGCCTCTATCACCCTGAACTTCATCAAGATGTATGATTACAATGCACCAGTAAAAAATAAATAAAAAAGAAATCCTAGAGAGCTCCCTCACCCCTTCTACAATGTGAGGACACAGCAACTAAGTGTCCTCTATGAACCTGGAAGTGGGCCCTTATCCAGTATCAAGTCTGTCACTGCCTTGATCTTGCACTTCCCAATTTCCAGAACTATGAGCAATATATTTTGTTGTTTATAAGCTACCTAATCTGTAGCATTTTGCTATAGCAAGTTAAAAAGAGTAAAAAAGTGGCAGAGTCCAGAGTGAAACCCAAATCTGTCTCACTTTACAGTTTTTTTTTTTCACGGTATCAGCTGCCTTTAAGAAAATGAAGCAAAAAATGCTGAAACACACACATCTTCTACCAGAGTCCCATAGTCACCACTGACAGAACAAGAGGCAAACATGAACAGTAGAAAAGAGCTCCTTGTTTCTTCATGACTTCAGAATTCCAAGGAACAACACAGGCCAGAGGAGTTTGCACTCAATAATGGAGAGTTAGGAGCAAGGGTGTGATGTAATTAGCACAATATTTCCCAGCCATTTTCACAAAGTTCCTGCTGCAGGAAGAGAGTCCTTCACATTTTAGATGCTAGCCTAATGACAGTAGGTACCAAAATGCAGCAAAGGGCTCTCAAATCAATAGCACTTTCTGGCACACACCTCCTTGGTAAGCACTTTTGCAAGGTAGACATAAAAATAAATGTGCAATGTAATGTTTAAGGGTAACCTTTAGCTATTAGGCTGATTTCCTATCAAGCTGTTGCCTTTGCAGTAGGAGCTCTAATTTACACTCACATAAAATCCCAACAGGCAGGTGCATCATGCAGCATACCCTATGAAGCTGCCAAGGGAAGAGGTATAGGGAGGGAGGGGTTGCAGCTTCTTAACTCAGGAGACACACCATAAAGAACTTCAGTCTCTGGTTTTTCACTATCCTAATAAACAGCAATAAAGAGTCAGTTGCCTTTCCGTGTTTCTGCATTTATATTCTTACCCATTACTCCAAATAAAAAGGTCTGCTACAGAACTTTCAGTCCCTACCTGAAATCAACTGAACTCAAGGAACTTTACAAATAAATTCAGCTCAGAAAGCTGGTATCAGAAAATGAAAACTGTTTCTGTGCCTTTTACCAATCAGTTTTTCATGTGAGATACTATCTGATCCAACAAGCACTCTCATTTTTTAAAAAATCTTTTCCTAGCAAGGAGAAAATACTTCATGTGCTTAATTATCACCTTGTAGCCTTAAGTTCAGAGATCTTCCAGGATTTCTGATACAGCACATTCGAAAACTGATGTGACATTTTTTTTTAGTAGGAAGAGAAGGCAAGTTCTGAATCCATTCTTGGTTCCTCGGCTTGCTTAATGAGCAGGGGAATTTGAAACAATTCTCCTGTTTGGAGCATGTCTTTTCACACTGCCCAGATACTTAAAACAAAAAGAAAAATAAATGTGCAATGCTTAATAAGCATCTGTTCGCCTGTTCTAATCTTCACCAATCATCCATGGCTTTTCTAGTCTGTCTTTGGTAACCCAAATTCCAAATATTATACATGCATACATGTATGTATTCATAAATGGCAACTTTTACCTCCAGAATGGACAAAGGTAGGGGTTCTAAACATCATACCAGGTTAGGGTGTTCTATAAAATAATAATTACAGCTTATATTAAGCATTTATGGGCCAAGAAAGTTGCCAAAATATATTCTTGATATTAATGAATCTGATCTTCACATTTCATGTATGAGGGAAATTGAGAAAAAGATAAGCTATAGAATTTGCCCAAGTTCCCACAGCTAGTTAGTGGGAGAATTGGCCCATAACCTAGGTTTCCCTTACCCACTGGACACACTTCTTAGTCAATGATTTCATTGCCTACAGAAAATACAGCAGGTCTCCAGGTATGGAGGAACATGTCTGTAATCCTAGTACTTGGTAGGCTGAGACAGGAAGATCACAGGTTCAAGGCCAGCCTCAGCAACTTTGCAAAAGCCTTTTTCTTTTTTTTGCAGTACCAGGGATTGAACCCAGGGGCATTCTACTTCTGCGCTACACCCCCAGCCCTATTTTTTATACTTTATTTTGAAACCAGGTCTCACGAAGTTGCGGAGGGCCTCACTAAGTAGAGAGAGAGAGAGAGAGAGAGAGAGAGAGAGAGAGAGAGAGGGAGAGAGACAGGGAGGGGGAGAGAGAGAGAGAGAGAGCTGAGGCTGGCCTTGAACCCAGATCCTCCGGTCTCCGCCTCCCAAAG
>PVJS01041554.1:6020-18002 GCA_004027185.1 Glis glis
CTCCACTCCCCGCCCAACTCCCTCAGTTAGGTCACCTTCTTTGTCCATCTAAAGATTTCTTCTTCTTCCCTTCTAAGTCCCTTCTACGTCCCATTCTATCTAGCTCCCACAGATTAGGGGGAACATCCGATTTTTTACTCTTAGTGTCTTACTAATATCGCTTAGCATGATGTTCTCTAGTTCTCTCCATTTCCCTGCATATAATTTCTTTTTTTCTTAAGCTCCTTTGCTTGCCAGAAGTCATAAAGGATGCAATGTTATGCTGCAGGTTCATTCCATGATTGTAGGTGGCAGTGAGTGATTCAATGGCAGCTCTTGATCTCCTCTTGTCCATTTCTGAAAAACTGCCTGAGAGTAAACCGGGAATTAAGTATTTGTTTAGTAGGGTTGTGCTATTGTTGTCATCGATGTAAAGGCGATATGATTGTTCCACCCCTTTCTCTTGTAATCTCCCAACTTGACTTCAAGCTCTTCTGCTCTGTGACTTTTCTTTCCTCTTGAAAACACTTGACTTTGATCTCCAGGAGAGTGCTAGGCAGGTTCCATTAAAACTCTGCATGGCAACTCTTTAGACAGTCACCAGGGGACAGCTCAGGAGGAAGCCATCAGAGTAGCTCTGTCTTGGAGTTGCCACATGAACCAGCATATCATGTAGGAGTGGATTTCATATTACACATAAGGTCCAGAGTTGCTGGAGTGGTAAATTTCCCTTGGAAATGATGTGCTTAGGGGAAAAATTGCTTGAGTTTTGGGAATAGGATTTTATAAAAACTTGAAGTGCTGGGAGGCAAGTTGGGTTGCTGGGATGCCAGGCATTGCATGCTCACTTATAATTCTATGCTTAGGTGTCTCCAGATTTTTATTTATCAAATAATTTATGGGACCTTCTTGAGGATCAAGTAAAGGTCTCTCAGAAAACAGCTTCAGGAATATGTCAGTATTTAACTCAGTACCTTTGATCCAGGAAGAAAAATATTTTGCGAGTACATTCATGGAATCTGTTTTTTCTTTTTGGTACTAGAGATTGAACCCAGGACCATTCTACCTCCAAGCTGCACCCCAGCCCTTTTTTTATTTTAAAACTGGGTCTAACTAAGTTGCTGAAGTTCTTCCTTAGTTGTTGAGACTGGTCTCTACTATGCAATCCTTCTATCTCAGCCTCCCAAGAACTGAGATTGCAGGTATGTGCCACCATGTTCAGCAATAGAATCTTTTTAATCTTACTTTTAGAGTTTGTGGGCAAGGAGTAATTAAATAAAAAAGGTGCTTCCATTCTCCCAGTCTTTCTTTATATCATTTTTTGTCTATTTGTACTGGTATAAAAATACCACAGATTTGGTGGCTTATAAACAACAGACATTTGTTAATCACAGTTCTGTAGGCTGGTAGTCCAAGATCAGATACTGATGATGGTCTGCTTCCAGGTTCATGGATGACCATCTTCTTGTTGTGAGCTTGCAGTAGGGGAGTTCTCTTATGAAGGCAGGAATCTCATCACTAGGACTCTGACTTCAAGATCTAACCAACTCTCAAAAGGCCACTGGAGTTTAGGTTTCAATTTATCAGCTTTGGGGTGGGGGGCACAAATATTCAGTCTATGGTGATCAGATATTTGAGAATTATCCTGAAAATTTCTCTCATTAACCAACCCTACCTTCCATGCAGTGAATCACACTAGTGTCTTACCAACTGTGCCTCTGGTATCTCTGGACTCCACCTGACATGACTTCTGCTACCAAGGTTTAGCTGTAACCATGTATTATACCCAGTCTCCCCTCACTCTATTCTCCACACTTTCAGAATGATCTTAATAAAACAAACATTGGATTATGCATATTTTCTACTTAAGATCTATCAATGCTCTCCAACCCCATCAGGATAAGGTTCATACTTCTTACTTTCTTCTTTCATACTTCTGGTCTTATTATTCTTGCTTCCTTCCTGTCTTCATCTCTTCCATTCTCCTCCATGCTTCCATCATCAAGCTCTAGGAAACCACGTGGGGTAGGCTGTTACAGTATTGTGGAAGAAATCCATCTGAGAAGAAACCATGAATTGTAGAAATTAGAAAAATCTGTTTTATATAGCCCTAGCTCAAGAGTCAAATTGGATGTCTCATACCCTATATACCAGAATTTCTTTATTTGCTTTTCAATAACCTTAGAGCCTTAAAGAGCCAACGCTACTAAAAATATATGATGATACAAGAAAAAGAGACAAAGAAACATTATAAAAATAATTTAAGGATCATTTAGTGAAAACTAGTGTCTTTTTAAAATCTAATCAAATAAACTTAATGGTGTCAGAGATCAAAATATTGTTTAGATCTTGGGATGCTTTGGTCTTGGGAATTTCTGTCTAATCTTATCTTTGAGGTAGCTAGATCCTTATAAATATTCCTCAGAACTGGGGCTTCAATAATTATCTGATTTAAATTTTTTCTTTTCTTTGTGTGTCACATAAATGCCTTCATTAATTAGTACAGATTGTTATTGATGTTTTCAAGAAATTTTACAACATTTTTTGGCATTATATTTCAAAGTTTCAGCATCAAGGACAGGAATGTTTTCTGAATGCCTAATTAACATCTCCCTCCCCCTTTCTAATTTTAATGCATTTCATGTCATAATTTCTTGGTTAACATGTAGAATAGTTGGTTGACTTTTTTGGTCACTATGATACTTGTTTTAAAATTTCTCCATAGGTATTGCTCCCAGATTAAACTACTCCAGTGCCTTTAAATTTTTTTAATAACAGTTTTCCATCTTTCTCATTAAATTTTACATTTTCACCTTTTCTAGACCTTCTTGAATGTCTTCATATTCTTTTATACTGCAAAGACAAACACTGGACACAGTATTCTATTAGTATTGGGCCAATGCCAAAAAGAAGTGAAAGGCTGCTTCCTGACCCTTGGCAAGTTGCACTCCTGTTAATACATCTTTGTATCCTATTCCTTCCCTCCCCCCTGCCAATAGCATTATCTTCCAAAGCATTTGTTCAGTGTCTATGTGAAGAGCCAGCTTGCAAAAGTATCAAAAGAGATTCAGATGCTCCTCTGTTCCCTAAACTTAATGTTATCAGACACTTGATCAGAATAAGCATCCAGTTTTGGGAGCCAGAGGGGTACAAATAAGTAAGACTGTAAAACCAAAATTCATACTTTGTCAGTGGAAGTTACTGAGAAAGGAGAAATTTAAGATGCTGTTTCTGACTTAACTTTCTAGAAATAAATACAAGGAGAGAACAAACCATACAGGCAGGTTTATTTAACATCAAGCTTTCTATTATAAATAAGAAAATGAACTCTGTTTTCTGAATACAGGGGAACTGCACATGTGTCTTTCAATGCCAAACTTAAAGATCTCCTCTTGGTCCAGAGAGGTTCAGTGTGTCCCCTCTGTTTTGTTACAAGATTTTAGACTTAGCCTGATTTGCCTGTTGTCTCTAGGGGACACTGTCCTATTCCATGCACATTTTCCCTCTCCTCAACACTTTCCACCTTGTCCTCTCATTTTTGCCTCTAAAGACAAAAACTCAAGCTCCTTGTATGTTAATGATATAGTCACCCTCACCAAAAGGAAATAAGGAAATGAGAAGATTTTTAGAAAGCAGGGAGAAGATCCATAATTTACTACAAGTGGCCATGGAGATGAAAACTTCATGCTGAAAACTCTGTCTTCCCTCAGCTCTTACTCCTGGGTGTCAGGCATTCCAAGACTCTTGCATCTTTCTGACTGAATCCTTAGAAGTTATCAAGGTCAGGTCATCAGCCAAACAACAATGGTGGATCTCTGGCTCAAGTGGGAAATGTGCATTTCTGAGGTTACCCCATCAATTTTGCTGTGTTTGGTCCTATTTCCTTTTCTAAGTTAGTGAGTCTTTTGGAATTCAGAAAAGTTCTGGACATTTTATCCTCTCTTTATTAAAATCATCGATTTTGATCTTGACTATTGAATTGAAAAAGTTCTCACTTATCTAATGAAGATGAAGGAAATGAAAAGAGAAATGAACAAAAAGTCATAGATTGTAACACTTGTTACAAATAAGAAAAAAATCTATTGTCATAAATAATACAAGTTTAACTCACTCAGGAAATTACTTCATTTTCCTCCTTTACTTCCAAAAGTTAACAGACTGAGTCAATTGGCATTTATATTTGTTATTTAGAGAAGTTAGGTCTTATCAGGAGAAAGACACTGAAAATTATTTTCCTTCATATTCACTCTTAGGATGCTTTGGATGTTAGTTTAAATTAAAAAAGGTAATTCAAATTTCTAACAGATATATTCAGTATAATCTTATTTAGGATTTTGAGGAAATTAAAATGTAATTACTTCCCTGTAAAAGGTTTCAGTATCTGTGCTGTAAGGTATCATCTACAACTTCACTGGCCTCAGGGTTGATACCATCATTGGTGAACAGTGAGGAGGGGTAGGAGGGCACATGGTTATGTGGTGAAGAGTTGACCTGTCCTGTGTTGGGTCATGTAGCAGTGTGCACATAGCTGCTGCAGGAACCATGCAGATTATTCTTCATGTTTACCTACTCTTGTAGATCAAATACATGAATTGCTTTGTGTCAATGCTGGCTTAGTTCTTCAACCAGAGAGGCCTTAGAATCTTAGAACTTAGCCGGGCATGGTGGCACACGCTTGTAATCCCAGTACTTGGGAGGCTGAGACAGGAGGACCACAGGTTTGCGGCCAGCCTCAGCAACTTGTGAGGCCTCTGCAACTTAGTGAGACCCTGTTTCAAAATAAAGAATAAAATAGGGCTGGGGTATAGCTCAGAGGTAGAATGCCCCTGGGTTCTATCCCTAGTGCCGTAAAAAAATAAAAACCCATTATACCATCTTGGTCACTCCCTTGAGTTTGGCTCTGCCAGGATTTATACAAAATTCATTCAAGATCTGACACCCTGCAGGCACAACTGTTGTCTAAGCTGATTTGATTTATAATAGTGGAGGAGAATTAGATAAAACTGCCTCTTACAATGGCCTGGATATTTCTGAATAAAAGCTGGGACTCCTCAATGAATACATATTTTAGTTTCTCAGCCAATGTGATTTTTCAGTCCTGTTATGCTGGGTAATGGATGAAATGACTCCTCAGACACCAGTGTGTCCAGCAACAATGCTGCTTTCAAGGGTCTGCTGATTGCTCTGGCTAAGTTCAGTAACCTTTACCTAATTTTCAAATCCCAGGAATATTTTCTCAGTCCCTATTTGCACTTTTCTTTTTCTATTATATATTTTTTTGTGGTACTGTGGACTGAACCCAGGGGCATTCTACCTCTGTACTACACCCCCAGCCCTATTTTTTATTCTTTATTGTGAAACAGGGTCTAAGTTGCGGAGGGACTCGCTAAGTAGCTGAGTTTGGCTGGGAACCGGGATCTTCCCGTCTTAGCCTCCCAAGTACTGGGATTACAAGTGTGTGCCACCACGCCCAGCTATGTCTGCACTTTTCTGAGACATTTGATATGACTGACTGTTCCCCATGCCAAAACTTTTCTTGGTATCCCAGAAGCCATTCCACATTGGTCTTCTTCTTCACCAAATGTTATTTCTCATTTTACTTAGATTCTTTGGTTCTATCTCCTCAAACTGGATGTTTTTCGGAATCCATTCTTGGCCTTTTCCATGTCTTGCAGGATAGCAGCCATTCTTTGCCATAACTACACACTGGTCACCGCCATATCTGGATTGAATCTCCATGGACTTAATCACCTGCCTTCAACCCATGGGCAATCTTGTTTTTTCTATGTCCCCCTGCTTCTCTCCCCTTGATTATTTTGAAGCAAACATTAGACATCTTATCAATTCATTAGGGATTACATTTTTAAAGCACTACTTTTAAATATTATAAAGCTATTTGGATAGAACAGGGCATCTGCAAAAAGCCTCTCTCTGTCGTAGTCCCTCTAGGCACTAGGGACTGGGACAGGGAAGGGGTGTTGCCTGAGTGTGACCCAAATGACAGAGGCCATGGGGAGAGGGGTAACACAATCTGTCTCTCTTTCCCCTCTCCACCTCTCTTTATTAACCAGAAGCCCCCACCCCAGACCCTGACCAAACAAAGCAGGTTTTCCTAGCGATGTAAATCAGACCCTGTTAACCTTTTCCATGAAAGGAAAACTGACTTTTTGGTATTATCAGCAAGATCTTCCTCATTTTCATGAGAACACAAAAAACATTTCACCTTTTATTGAGGTATTTTATTCATATATATGTGCATGCACGCACATTTTTAGGTGTATATGCACAGAGCTTAAATGTCTTGCTTGATGGATTTTATATATGCATATTGTACCCACCTGACCCCCACCAGATTGAGACAGATAGAACTTCTAGTTCCCCAGAAAGCACCTCTGCTCCAAAGTGACCACCCTCCCTCCCAACAAAGGCAACCACCATTTAGGACGCAGTAAATTCGTTTTGCTTGTTCTTGGAATCTCATTATAAATGGATTCATTCAGGATAAATGGATTCTTTGTTTGTGTGGGCAAAATAATGTTTGTGAAATTCACCCCTGTTGTGTGTAACAATGGTTTGTTTTTCACGGCATTCTGGCCCTCTGGGGCAGCAGCGTAGCATGAATGTGCCGCTTGTTCGCCCATGTCATCATAGCAGCTGTATTTATTGTTTATTCTGTGCTCGGATCTGTCTGAAGGGATTTAAGTGCAGTAGTTACTATTTTATTTTATTTTTGTGGTACTGGAGAGTGAACTTAGGGGCATTTTATTTTTTTATTTTTTGCAGTACTGGGGATTGAACCCAGGGGCATTCTACCTCCGCGCTACACCCCTGGCCCTATATTTTTATACTTTATTTTGAAACCGGGTCTCACGAAGTTGTGGAGGGCCTCACTAGGTAGAGAGAAAGAGAGAGAGAGAGAGAGAGAGAGAACTGAGGCTGGCCGCGAACCCAGATCCTCCGGTCTCCGCCTCCCAAAGTACTGGGATTACAAGCGTGCGCCACCACGCCCGGCTCTTAGGGGCATTTTAACTCCTGGCTGCACACCCAGCCCTATTTTTTTATTTATCTTTTGTTTTTTAATTTTGAAGCAGGGTCTCACTACATTGCTGAGGGCCTCATCAAGTTGCTGAGGCTGGCCCCAAACCTACAATCCTCCTGTCTCAGCGTCTCAAGTATTGGGATTACAGGTGTGTGCCTGAAGTAGTTAATTTAATCTTTTAAATTGATTTGGGAGTCAGCCATTGTGGTTATTCTTTGTATAGGCAAGACACTAAAACTTAAAATAGAAGTTAAATAATTTCCCCTAAAATCATACAGGGAACATGTGGCAGAGCTGGGGTTTAAACCCAGTCAGCCAGATTCATGATCAGGGTATATATTAGCACCTATGGATCTGGATCGCCTGTAAGTTACAAGATATGAAACGTAAGCTTCCACATACTCAACTGTCTCTTTGGGCTCTGCAGTCCCCGAGGGGTGATCTTTCTCATAGAGGAAGACAGAAAACTTTAGTCAACTGTACAAGGTTGCTCAGTCAGTGAGCGGCAGAACCAGGACTGGAGCCTGGGTGCCCCAAATCCCTCTCTCTAATTTTTTTGGCATTCTTTTTGGCAATGATAAAAGCCTTTATTTCCAATGCCAGCAGAGTGAAGTATGGTTTGTCACTCTACTGGTTCGTCTAGGACTCTGAGTGGGAAACATTAGAAATGGACTCACATAAACCACGAAGGAAACTACTGAAGAATGTTGGGTAGCTCACAGATCACTAGGCAGGCGGGGGAGCCAGGCTCAGGAGCTAAGGGTGGCATGGCCGTACATCCAGGTGCATGCTCAGGTACCTTTGGAAGGGGTGCTTCCCGGGGCCCAGTGACCCCTCATTCTCCTTGATCCATGCTTCCCCTGGTAATGCAACCCTGCTACCTCTAACTGCAACCCTGCTATCTCTACCTGACCCTGGATCTTTGGGACTCTCTCTGCAGATGCAGAGGCCAGGCTGGGACATCTGATTGTCTAAGTGTAGGCAGGTTCCTGTGTTCAGGCTGCTGGTTGGAAGGAACTTCTGGTCCCTTTTGTCTTCTACAATGGAAAGAGGAATTGCCTTTCCATATTATTTTGTGACTGCTCTTCTCTGGGCTAATGCTGATGCTTATTCAATAGTCCTTGCAAATAGGTACATAAAAAGTCTTAATTGCTTGAGCTAGAGTAGGTCAGAAAGGAAGTTTCTGTTGACATTTCCAGTGATTAATGTTGGTGAATGATAGATAGTCTGGCAAACAGGAAAGGTGATAATAGGGAGAAGGCATCTGTTTGCTTGTTGTCAGTGTATTTTATTCAGAGAGAGCATCTGGTCATTAGTTAAGTGGAAAAGAATGACCTCATTGTTCTTAGTCTCTTAATTGCAATGTTTATGGTTTTTGCAGACAGGTAACGGAAGGTTTATTTGGCAATCTCAATCAGAAAATGTCACTTCACAAAGCTGCTGTCACGGCTTGGGAAATGGGATATGTGTGTGCAGTAGACACAACAGCGCGGCACTGTTTTCCTCTTAGAGGGAGCTGGAATTAATGCCTTGCTCATGGAAGGCTTTTGTTGGAAAGATGAGGAGGTTTTCCTTTTGCTAACTGCCATTTTAGAGTGATCTTTCACCTTAAGTATTTTTTTCATTTATTCATTGGCCCCATATTTGGGGACAGATGACAAATAAGGTAAGCCCTTTCCTCCTGAGCCTTTCTGAGGTTCTATGGCTCAGATCAGCTTGCTTCTTCTTGGTATCCCATTGTGACAACATAGGCTTCGCTTAACTGTATCTGTCAAGTTCAACTACTTCAATCGCTTGACATCTTCGTTTATTGCAAGAATCTAAAGGGAGAGCCTACAGAATGTGAGAAGATCTTTGCTGGCTTCTTCTTCGATAGAGGACTAATATTTACAATATATACAGAATTGAAAATACTTAACACTAAAAAAAAAACACCCAATCCAGAAAGGGGCAATTGAACTAAATAGACACTTCACAAAAGAAGAACTACAAATGGCCAATAAATACATGAAAAAATCTTCAACATCATTAGCAATCAGGGAGATGCAAATCAAAACTACATTGAGATTACATCTAACCCCAATTAGAATGGCAATCCTCAAGAAGTCAAACATCAACAGAAAGATGGATTTGGGTTTGATAGGAGTTGGTGTTTTTAATTTTAATTTGTATGTGTGTGTGTGCTTTTGTGTTTTCAGGGAGGGAGAGGAAGGGTAAAGAGAGTAGAAATGTTTTTATTCTTCTCTATGAAAACTTTTAATTATGTTGAAGCTTTCATAAACTTCAAATGAACCATAGTTTTTGGATTTGGATAGGAAAGCTGGCATCTCCCGAGCCCCAGATGGACAGCTACATTGTATGTGTAAAACTGACCTCTTCAATGTTCCTCTTCTAACTCCCCGGGCTTCCCTTCTTCTGTCCCCCCCTGGCACCCTTTAATAATGGACTGTTCTGTGTTTTCCACCTGCCTGTTGATGGTCGGCTGACTCATCACTCAACATTTCAGCATGAGTGTTTCATGAGCAACACAAACTAAGCAGAGCCAGAGTCACAGTGCTGACTTGTCCTCTCCCTCAAACCTGTCCCTCCCCAGCCTTCCCTTTCTTACGAGGCATTGTCACCAATGAAAGAGCTCCTTAGATACATAAGCCAGACCACGTTCTTCCCTTGCTACATCCTGGGTGGCGTCCCACTGCTTTTAGAGTGACTCAGATGGCTCACCAGGTCCACGTACCTGTGTGACGCAGCCTCTCCAGCCACAGCGCTTGTCCACCACTTTCCAACTCCTCTTTTCTATTCTTTTTTTTTTTTTTTTGCAGTACCGGGGATTGAACCCAGGGGCATTCTACCTCCAAGCTACACCCCTAGTTCTATTTTTTATTCTTTATTTTGAAACAGGGTCTCACTGAGTTGCAGAGGCCTCACTAAGTATCTGAGGCAGGGCACGAACCGGGATCCTCCGGTCTCCGCCTCCCAAGTACTGGGATTATGCCCGGCTTTTTTTATTCTTTTAATGTAGCAGGAGGCTTTGGTCCACAGAGAACAAGAGACAGAGGCTAGAGTAGGATGTAGCAGGTCTCTTTATTCACCAGTGAGGGCCGGAGAGCAAAGCTCTGAGTCTGAGCCCCGAATGGCTCAGATTCTATAGCCTCAGTGGGCAGGTTTTGATTGGATCACTAATAGGCTGGAGTACCAATATGGGGGCTCGGGTCAGGTTTCATTTCTGCTTCCTGACCTAGATTTCCTGTATTAGTCTCCACGTGGCTTTGACTGGGTGGCGCCATCTTGGGCCTCCATGTGGCCGGGACTGAGTGGCGCCATCTTGGGCCCTATGTGACTGGGATTGGGTGGCGCCATCCTGGGCTCCTGCCTCATTAACAGTGTCCAGATGATTTTCCAGCTCAGGACCTTTGCACGTGCTATTTCCCCTGTGTGGAAGGCTTTGCCCCCTGATTTTCATCAAGTCTGGCTCCTTCTTTCCATCCTCTGTTCAGATGCCACAGTATTAGAGATGCTTTCCTGATGTCCCTGTATGAAACGCTGCCTCCACTGCAGCCCTAGTGTGTTCGGAGACAATTATTGCCTCCCTAGTACTTTGAACTTGCTGTGCTTAGTGTCTGTCTGTCACTGGGATTGTATTAAGAAACTCATATGATTGGTTCACTCTTCTACTTTAAGCACCCAATTCTGAACCTGCACGCAATAGGCACTTTGATAAATAGGAATTAAATTTGTGAATGTACTGTGAAACTAAGAGGTGGAAGTGGATTTATTTATTCATTCATTTATTTATTTATTTTGAAACAGGGTCTCGCTAGGTTGATGAGCGTCTTACTACTTGCTGAAGCTATCCTTGAACCTGTGTTCCTCCTGTCTCAGCCTCCCAAGTACTGGGATTACACATGTGCACCACCTCACCCAACTTTATTTTTATTTTGAAACAGGGTCTCACGAGATTGATGAGAGTCTCACTACTTGCTGAGACTGTCTTTGAACCTGTGATCCTCCTGTCTCAGCCTCCCAAGTACTAGGATTACAGGTGTGAGACACCATGCCCAGCTATCTGAGCACATTTAAATAATGAATTGAACACCTTTGTCAAGTCCTAGGATGCACCTTGAGTCCCTTCCCTCAGGACCTTAGTTCAGGAGTCCCAAATTCTAGCGATGGAGAAGATGGTGTAGAGATGGAGGGGTCTGGACTTGGGCACCTTTGAGATTCTGATGCAGTCTATGCCCGGATACCTCTGAAGGCCTGCTGATGTTTTTACTTTCTTGCCTCTCATCTACTTCATCCCAGGTGCCTATAAGGCACATCTCTGGCTCCTTTTGCTCCCAATCGGATAGTTCACTATCTCCTAAGCAGCTAAGCACCCCCTCCAACCAAGTTGTGGAATGCTGCAGATGCAATCGCCTATGCCCTGTTCTGTCTGGTTTCTAGCTCACCCAGCCCTTTAACATTTAACCCAACCCCTCTATTCAGCTCAGTTCTGTTGGCTAACTGACTGTGGCATATGCTAAAGCTTCAGAATATTCCAAAGTAGTTTTTTGAAACCTAAGTGTAGTTTATTCCTCAAAGGCTTAAAATAACATGTCACATAAGATTTCCTTTATGGCATTTCTTTGGGACAAGACCAAACCACAATGTGTGTGTGTGTGTGTGTGTGTGTGTGTGTGCATGTGCACACACACACATGCATGCACACACACATGCATGCACACACACACATGCATGCACACACACATGCATGCACACACATGCATGCACACACACACATGCACGCACACACACATGCATGCACACACATGCATGCACACACACATGCATGCACACACACATGCATGCACACACACATGCATGCACGCACACACATGCACGCACACACATGCATGCACACACATGCACGCACACACACATGCATGCACACACACACATGCATGCACACACATGCATGCACACACACA
>PVJS01041555.1:0-17904 GCA_004027185.1 Glis glis
GGCCAGCCTCAGCGCTCTCTCTGTCTCTCTCTCTCTCTCTCTCTCTCTCTCTACTTAGTGAGGCCCAGACCCGGTTTCAAAATAAAGTATAAAAAATAGGGCCGGGGGTGTAGCGCGGAGGTAGAACGCCCCTGGGTTCAATCCCTGGTACCGCAAAAAAAAAAATAAAGACTAAAAAAAAAAATAGGGCTGGGGGTGTAGCTTAGAGATAGAATGCCCCTGGGTTCAATCCCCAGTACTGCAAAAAATATATAGATAGTATGAGGCTGAAAGTCAACAAGTTCATTGGATTAAATATTCTTTCCCATCATTAATTTTCATAATTTGATGAAGGAAAAAAGTGATTTTTGTCTAGAGTTTTGATTTATTGATTACCAAGGTTTTGGTATATTTTTAATTGTAATTATTTGGAATTATATCTAATATGTAATTTTTTTTTTGAGAGACCGGGATCTTCCGGTCTGTGCCTCCCAAAGTACTGGGATTACAAGCGTGTGCCACCACGCCCGGCTAAGATGTAATTTTTCTCAATGGGCATTTGATGCCGTCATCCAAGAGACACATGTTCAGTTTCTTTGTCACTCTTAATGTGCCACTTGGCCTCTGAAATGGAGTTCTGGAAGATAACTTAGCTTTATAAAAAGCAGCCAAACACATCACACAGACACAAAATCAAGAAAAT
The DNA here is from genome assembly GCA_004027185.1 of Glis glis. NCBI lineage: Eukaryota > Metazoa > Chordata > Mammalia > Rodentia > Gliridae > Glis > Glis glis. The sequence continues at coordinate 683 of PVJS01041555.1, forward strand.
GAAAAAAAAGAACTTCAGGCTCTTTCATATAGATTTCTAGGAATGAGGACAGGATCATGTCCCTTCCTACTCTAAATGTAATAGGCAGTCTAGTGCAGCTGTGAGTTTGGACCGCCGTAGACTCAGTCTTGATGCCAGAATCACCTTCCCTGCCATCTGCAATGAACTCTACCACCCACTCAGACCGAGGAGAACCCGGATCAGATGGATAGGAAAAAAGTTTGAAAGAGAAATGAGTCCTGTAATCATAATTAATTTTTACCAAGAATTTTTTAACACAGGGTTCACGAAAGGATGCATCATTCCAAACATGACTCTTCAAAATGTGCTTCTTTGCTCTGGGGAAGGATTTATCATTTTTATAAAACTCCCCAACAAACTCATAATTAAAAAAAGAGAGTGAGAGAGCGAGGAAGGAAGGAAGGGAGGGAGGGAGGGAAGAAGGAAGGGAGGGAGGGAGGGAGGGATTTGCTCAATGTAAGGGTTGTCTGAGTACCTGGGTCAGCTGGTGGAAAGCTCCTTCAACCATCTGCAGATTCATGTCCAAACTTTACCTCATGCATCCACAGCCCTTTCTTTAAGTCAGCATAGGAATAACCCGTGCTGAATGTGTCTCACTCTGTTTGACTATAGGCACGAGATGTGTGGTGTCTAGATTTTGAAACTTCTGTGCTCAGAGATTGTTCAGCTTTTGTTTTATTTTGGTTTGGTTGGGTTTTTGGCTTCCCTGGCTTTATCCATAGACAACATCTGGTGGTTTCTCCATTGAAGCAGTTTTCTAGCTCTAAACTTGTTATATCTGATTTCCACTGAATATCTCCACTTGGGTTTCACACAGACATTTCAAACTTAACATCTCTAAAACAAAACTCAATACTCATCTCTATCTCTACTACAGTATCATGACCCCACACTTGGGTTTCCACATCCCTGGCCAACATTTAGCAGTACACAGCGTTCTATTTTTGCCAATTTGTTAGGTATAAATCTTATTTAATTAGCATTTTTCTAATTTCTATTGACTTTGACTTACTATTTGTTTTCAGTCTGTCTCCTAATTAGACTGCACATTCCCTGCAGTTAGGTACCATAGGTTCTCAATTTTTATTTCCACAGTTTCCAAAATAGTGTATGGAACATGCTCAGAATCAATAACCTTCCATTTAATAAATGAGTAGATAAATCAACTCATCAGAATCCCAAAGATTACTGAAAAATTATCTCTTGTTAATAGAAATGTGCTCTATGTATTAAATTCAGGTTTACCAAAGTTCAGTATAATGAATTGACACAATTTACTTTTAAAAAGTTACAGGTCAGTTTAGTTTTGACACCCCTTCATGTAAGTCTAAATAAATTCAATTTTCTTCTCAGTGTGTGGCACAGTGGAAAGAGGATGGTGTTTGGAATCATGTGTATCTACTTTTGCATCTTGCCTTTGCCCTATATTAAAAGTGTGACCCAAGACAAGTAATTTAAACTCTGTGGGGAAAATAATACACATTTTGTAGAGCTAATTTTTAAATTGAAGTTTAACAGGATAGTGCACTGCAAGTCATCTGTCATTTCATCTGCTCCGTGGTATACGAGGTGGTAAATGAACAGTAACTATTCTTATTTTTTGTTAGGATGATTTCAGAAAACTTCAAGGTGCAACTAGAATTAGATTTCCATTTTATTTTACATGAATCAAATTAAAAGAGAAGTATGCTACATCCTCCATGAGCTCTGCAATGCCATTTGTTGGCTCTTGCCATTTCAGGGTAACTGACTTATTGATGCTGAACAGCTTCACTGAAGTGGGGTTGTTACCTTATGTTAGAAATAAAGACAGAGAGGTGCAGAGATATTAAATGACATGTGGAGGCCACCAAACTGGTGGCAGGGCTGGGGTTGGAAATCATGTTTCCAGAGCCTCTGTTTAATCCTATGGTGACTATCAAAATGGGGGGGGGCTGAATCTCAAGGTGCAGAATAGAAAAGAATAAACAAAAGATTGAGGTGGAAAAATCCAGGATGTATTTAGGCATTGATAGCTAATTTTACTTTAAAAGGTTGTTTTAAAAGCTAAAGGCATAGAAGATGAAGCTACTGAGATTGCACAGCAGACTAATTTGTTTTTAATTTTGTACAGGCTCTGAGGAAACATGTAACCAAAAGTGGTAGTTCAGAGATATGCTTTGAAAAGATGAATTCATCAGATTACATGGGAAACAGGGAAACTGTAGAGACAACTCAAGAAGTGATCACGATAATTGAAGTAAATGGCAATGAGGGCTGACCAAAATTTAGGCTGCAGAAACGGAAAGGAGGAAACAAATGTGGAGGATGCCAGCCAGGCAGAACAAAGCTTTTCTTGGCAACCAGTTGGATATGGGGAATGAGAGAAAGAGCCAACAGTCACTGCAGTATATTGTACAGGGCTAGCAAGAAAAATGGTGGCGCCATTACAGAATATAGAAAAGGCATAAAGCAATCAGTTCAAACAATCCTATGTACATTCATGAAGTAATACCAATTTCAATATTATGCATGCAGAGGGGGAGGGAGTGGGATGGGATCCGTAAGGAAATGTACTGAGTGCTGTGTGCGTGTATGTTTCTATCACACTAAAGCTCAAAATGATGCGTATTTATGGTGCACCAATTAAAGTATATTTAAAAAAGGAAAAAGTAGGAAGTAGAGGGGGGAGGATAATGAGCTGTGCTCTTGACATGTTAAGCTTGAGGAGAGAACTATTTGTAATTCATAAGAAAAGTTGACAGTAAGCAGCAATTAGATTACATTCTTACTTTCCTTCATACTAATAGAATCATAGCTAGCCCAACTATCAATACATTCCCCAATCCCCTTAGAATTATCTCACATGACTAACTTCTCCAATGATAGATGAACAAGAGAAATGCATGTTTCTTTTAGATCTCTGTGTGCACCTCCATGCTGTTTCGGTTGAAATGGTGATAACCACAGCCATCTTGGAAATCATATGCTGAAGCTATAAAGCCACTATCAACTCTCAATCCACCTCAAATGCCCCCTTCAGAATGCTTGACAAGAAGGAAATGAACTTCCATAGTCCTTACACCCCTTAATTGTTTTGATTCTTTTGTTATTAGCTATCTTAGTCTGTTTGAACTACTGTAACAATGTGCCACAGACTGGGAAATTTATAAACAATGGAAATTTTATTTCTTGCAGTTCTGGAGGCTGGGAAGTCCAAGATCTGTGCTGCCAGGCACTGGTGAGTGCCTGGTCTCCATTTCCAAAATGGTGCCTTGTTTCTGCATGCTTCAGAGAAAACAGTGTTAGACCCTCACAAGACAGAAAGGACAAAAAGGCAAAAGGATGTGAACTTTCTCTGAAGCCTCTTTTATAAGAGCATTAATCCATTCATAACAGTGGAGCTCTATTGAGTTAGGGATGGGAATTAAGTTTAAACAAGGATTTTGAAGGGATGCCATTGCTCAAAAAATAGCATTAACCTTCCTTACTGGACACAGATTCTGAGTTGATACTGGTCCCCAGAGACTCGAAGCATAACAATTTTCTTGTTAGAATGGAAGCTTATGAGAGAAAGGTAATCAATAGAGTCCTGGTTGAAGTCTGGTTTACGTTGGGTTGGTGAGCATTTCCTAGTCCTCAAACTAATAATAAGGATTAAAATATTTGGTAATTTGAGGAACTACCATTAATATGTATTTGGTTGTGGGGTAAGAGTTATAGTGGGGAAAGCAAGGGGAAGTCTCTGAAACAGGCTCCTCTCTACCCTCCTGATCAAGTAAGTGACAAACAACATAGGGCAGAGGCACAGTGAATAAATCCTTTTATCCCGGAGTTGGCAAGATTAGTGCCACCAGTAAAGACCTAAATTAATATTTATCATAGCTCCAGTTAATTAGCCAGTCTAGCCCCTGCATAAATCAGATGCATCCTGGAGAATGCTTATAGACCACTGCAAGTTCAACCAAATCACAGCCCAAATTGTAATAAGGCCCCAGATATGTGGTATATGTGGCTTTTGATTTAGAAAATGTGTTTTTTTCTTTAGAAATAAAGAGTCAGAAACAGTTAATATTTTCATCAAATTTTCTCTGTGGCTATTGTTAACTCTCCTTCTTTCTACCATGATGTAATCTGAAGAAATCTGGACCATGTAAACATCCTGCAAAACATCACATTCGCTTGTTAAATTGATAACTGCTGGCTGATGAGCAGAATGAGCAAGAGTGGGTTAGCATGCTGGAGGTCTTAGTAAGACAAGTGTACTCCTGAGGCAAGCCATAAACCCATTGCAGATTCAGGGACCTGCCACTTTAATAAAATTTCTAGGAGCATGGGTAAGGATGTGCTAGGATATCTTCTCTGAAATAAAAGACTAATCCTCACATCTTGTTTTCCCTGCTACAAACAAGTAAGTAGCACCTGATAGGTCTCTTTGGGTTGTGAAGGCAAAACATTCCAAACCTGGAAATATTGTTCTGGTCCATATACTGACTACCAGCATTGATTGGACCCCAGAGGAAGTAAGTACTCTGTAGCACATTTAAGTGCAAGTAGAGTCCAGCAGACCTTAAAGTTTCGGTGGTGGGAAAAGATGCCATGTGGAAATAATAGCAAGCCCCAGTGGGAAAACAGTAATACCAGCTCCTGGAATTCTGGAGCAGGACCAGGCCACCTGCAGAGGTGAATTATATATCTTTCTAAAAATAGCTATGAAAACAAACTGTTTTACCCTGGAGTACCATGTGATCATGTGTCCAGAGCTGCTGATTATTAGCAGAGTTTTGCTGGAATTAAGTCATATGAATCACCTGGACCCAGTACAGTCCATCATAAAAATGAATTGGTGTATCCAATATTGAGCCTGGATAAAGCCAGAAGTCAGTTAGCTTTGTGAGTGAGTAAGTAGTCCAGACCCTCAATGTGGCACCATGCTTGCAGTGGTGCTCCTCCCCTATGTCAGCCATAAGGATAGAGTCCAGTTTAACCAACTAGGAGGAAGCAAATGCTCTAGCTTGACTTGTGAACCGGTCAGCTCGACATGTGGGTACTATCTGAAAATAGATAGTGACTGTTTTTCAGTCAACCTAAGGGTGGCCTTGAAAGACAATGAAGAGGAAAAATCTTTCCAAAACACAGAGCTGTGTCAAACACCCAGTCCAGAGCAAAGACCCTCTTGTCTTCCAGACAGTAGGCCTTGATAGTGAGGATGTCTGTGGTAGCCATAATGGCCTAGAGGCTAGATATCCTTCCTGTATCTTCCAGGTTCCTCTGATGCTACCTTGGGAGATATAAATAAGGCTGAAATATAAGTTTCTTATCAAATTCATGAGATAGGAACTCAAGGTCAAATTTCATTGGATTAAAAGAAAATATAGAAAGGGACCTATCTTGAACATTTAGAGACCAGGATTTATAACCACTGTAATCTTAACCCTAAATCTATCCCATGGAAACTTCCTACCACTTCCATCCTGTTCTGATACTCTGAAAAATTCCTGCTCTTATTCCTGTAGGTTATATTTCTCCTATCCTCCTTAAAACCCTTCACAAGTCAAGATTTTAATTATTAAGTAAAAGATGAGCTATCTAAACTTAAAATTTATTTAATTATATATTATTTTCAATCAATTAGATTTCCTGGATTTGTGTGTGTTAGAGGGAGGTGATTGTGGGAAAGACACTAAATTTACTATTCTGCTCTTGGTGTAAATTTATTTCCCTGATTGATCTTCTTTTCAGCTAAGCATGGGAAAATCACTGTCTCAAAGCAGAGACTCATTGAAGCTGCATGAAATGATCAGAGAACCTGGGATGAATAGCAACTTTCCTCCTGGGACAATACTTGGGCAGCACATGCAGTCCTGATTTGGTCTATGTATTGGCTGAGCACAAAAGCACTTTGATCCCATGCTGGGGAGTATTGCTCCATGTCCTCTGGGAATGCTGTACACACCATCTCTAAGATGTTACTAAACTAAGGCCTATGTGAAATTCAGTCCATTTGTACAACAAAAAGGACAGTAGAGAGAAATGAAAAGAACAAGGGTTGAAGCTAGACAAATTTAGGTAGAACACCTAGTAGTATTTGTCTGTTTAGTGGTATTCAACTTCAATAGCTTTATTTGTAAAATGGGAATAATAATATTTAACTTGCAGGATTGAATATTTGGAAAAGTAATTGAGACATATAATGTAACAAACACTGTGAGTAATATATAGATAAACACGGAATATCAATAAAAATATAAAGAGTGATCATATTTAAGAAAATAATAATAGTAATAATAAGTAACATGTTGAAAGCTAAGTGTTATATATTATGGTTAATAATTTACAATTCACATAAATCTCATAAATGCCATTATTGAATCAATTCTGTAGATTAAGAATTTGAGGCAGAGAGATCAGGAAACTGTCCTGGTATCTCATGGCTAATAAGGCTTCAAACCCAGGTATTTTGTCTCCAGAGTTTGCACTATTACATACCTTGCCAGATAGAAATGGCTTCTTTAAAAGTATAAAGAGGTTTAGTTATCTAAGTACCTTATGGACATAGAAAGATTTTTATTATTCTTGATATTAAGCATTCAATGGAATCTCTTCCTTTAAAGCTTCAAAGGGAATAACAGAATGCATTTTGCATCTGGAATCATAAGACCTGAGGATAGTTTTTAGTCATGGAATTTACTGGAAATCATTTAACATCTCAGAGTTTCCTCAGATATAAATGGGGGCAATTGCTATCTTACTTTGTTGAGAGGTAAAAATGAGATGTGAAAGCCCTTTATAAATGTAATTGCCTAGTGAATATTAGTTGCCACTAGTAAATGAGCATAACAATAGATTGCTTGGAAATCTAAAATGGGAACAGGAATTGGAATGATTTTTCTCTCCATTTCACTTGGGAAACACAGCACATTATTTTATTGCACTTTAGTGTACAAATGCAACTGATTAAACATTTTTAATATCTAAATTTCAAGAACCATTTTAGTATTACAAAATTAACATGAATGGGAAACAAAAAATCATGCCACACAATAATGCCTCTTTATTTTTATAGGAAGTTTCATGAGAAGATGAGAAACAACAGGTATCCAATATTCTGAAGGACATCGTTATGAGGTTGCCTAGGTGACTCTCTGGGATATGTTATCACATTATGCCTTGTATTCTTTTGGAGTAAGCAGAAATGGGTAAGATGTGAGACATGGAGGTTAAGGCTTCTGAAAAGAAACTTGCATCATTATCAATGTAGTCAAGAATATGAAAAGATGTATTTACCTATCACTTTCTAGTTCATTTATCCAATAATGTTATACATATCCTCTCTATTGCACTGACAAGATGTTGAAGGAGGTGTATCTAGAAATATTCAGTCTAGATGAAAATACAGGACAAGTATGAATAAAGTAAACAACACAGTAGATGGGCACACCATTAATTGACAAGTAAAGTGATGTGGTTGGAAAGTGCAAAGTTGGGCATGATGAATTTCAATGAGACAGTCCAGGAATTGTTACAGGAGTGAGAACAAAGTCTGGGAGTTAGGAATATCTTCTGCTTTGGAAAATTCATGAAAAAGTTCTCTTGGCAGAAACATGATTGTTTAACTGTAACCACCAACCAGTCAAATGACTGAACAATGGCTGAAGTAGTGTTCCACTCTAGAGAGATTTTTTAAAAATGCTTTTATTGGTGCATTTTAATTATACATCATAGTGCGATTCAAAGTGATATAGACATATATTCACATAGCAATTGGTGTGTTTCTCTCTGGGTCTCACCCTGCTTCCCATCCTTCCCCATACATATTAGTGAGATTGGTTGTAATACCTTCATATATGGACATAGAATTATTTGAACTATTTCCTTCATCAACTTTTCTTTTCTCCCTCCCCGAATCCCCTTCCACTGTTCTACTGATCTTCCTTCTAATTTATCTGAAATTGCTTTTGTTTCCTATTTTCTCTCTAGCTTCTGCATATGAGAGAAAACATATGACTCTTGACTTTCTGCAACTGGCTGATCTCAATTAGCATAATACTCTCTAGATTTATATATTTTCCTGCTCCAAAGCTAGAGGAAATAAAACTAAGAATCAATAAATAGGATGGCATTAACTTGAAAAGCTTCTATACTGCAAAGGAAACAAGAGTCTGAAGAGAGAGCCTACAGAATGAGAGAAAATCTTTGGCAACTACTCCTCTGATACAGGCCTCATATCTAGAATATATAAGGAAATTAAAAATTAACACTAAAAACAATAAAAACTGAGCAGTTGGGCTGAATAGACACTTCTCAAAAGAGGAAGTACAAATGGCCAGTAAATATATGAAAAAATGTTCAACATCATTACCAACCAGGGAAATGTAAATCAAAACTACATTGAGATTCCATCTAACTCCAGTTAGAATGGCAATCATCAAGAATACAAACTGTAGAGAGCTTTGAATGCAGGCTGAGGAATTTAAAATATGTTCTGAGGGCACTGGATTTCAGTAGTGTGGAAGAATAGAGGTTCTCTGTCTACCCAGAAAGCAGTGTTCACAAGTAGTAGGATAGTTTCACTCTTCTGTGAGGTCTAGACCCTGGATATATCAGTTACAAAAGAATTCACCTATACTGTATCACCAAAACAGCCAGCGGAGGCTTCAAACACACAGGCAAATGTTTTTGCTCACTTTCTTTTCAGGTAACAAGAGGCCACAAAACAGGCAGCCAGAGCTGCTGTGAAGGCAAAGTAATGCTCCTTGTGTCTTCCTGTTCTACCATCTTTGTCATGAGCTTTGGTCCCTATGGTCGCAGGACAGCAGTCATATCTCCAGACAAGCAGGATGAAGAAAAAAGGGCAAATTCAGTGGCCAAGAGGGCATGCAGTGAGAATCTGCCATTGAAAAGATATTTCCTGGAAGCTCACACATTGGCAAGAACGAGGTTCACAAGGCCAGTTCTAATTTCAAGTCTGTTTTAAAGCAACAGTCCCAGCTAGACAAATTGCTGAGGCAAGCAAAATTAGAGATTTGTTTGCAGATAAGAGAAAAATGGATATATATCAATGTCTTTCATGGGATATTTGGATCAAGAGTCAGTCTTGGATGTAGGAAACATTTTCTTTATTTTTTAAAAATCATGTCTATTTTATGTGGAATGCCTGGATAAGTAGGTGGAGGAAAGTCTCAGTGAGTTTTTCTCTGATTCCATCTTCTGAATAGGTTGACAACATTCCTTCCAATTTCTGGCATTACATTATCCATCAGTCTAACTTTTTATTTTATGTGTCTTTCGGGGGGCCATCAGAGCTATATTTTGGCAAAGTTTGGAAAAGCTACACTAAGAGATGCTAGTCAGATGGCATTTTATTTTATTTTCATCTTCCTTCTCCTTTTATTTTAAATTCATCTTCATTGGAGATATACATATGTACATACATATACACATAAATATATACTCTGCTTATGAAAGTAACACATGCTGTTCATAATTTTTTAGAAATTTGTGGTACTGGGGATTGGTGCTACCTCTGAACTAGACCCCAAGCGCTCTTTTATTTTATTTTTTTAGAGCAGATCTAGATAGTGATATTTTATATTTTATTGGTGCATTATAGTCTCACATCATGATGCAGTTCATAGTGATAGTGATAGTGACATACATACGCACAGCACTTGGTGAACTTTCTCCAAGTGGCATTGGTATTCTCGCATATGTACATAATGTCAATGGAATGTCAACGTGCACATGTGCTGGGCATTGAACCCAGGGCCTCATACACGCTAGGCGAGTGCTCTACCACTGAGCTACATGTTGTTTAAGAGGTTTATAACCTTATACTTAATATCATACCGACTTCTGCTAAGCTTTGGAGGCAGACATAGTCTTTTATTTCTTAGCTATGTTCCCTTGTGCAAATTAACCCTCTTCACTCTCATCTTCATCTCATTAATAAATATAGTAAAAGTATTTTATCATAGGGTTGCTTTGAGAATTAAACAAATAATATACTTAAATCTGTTGACCAGAGTGTTTGGCAGCCCAGTATATAGTATCTGTTTTTGCTATCATTTCTAGATTATGAGGAAGACAAACCCACTTACACTTATTGTAACTGGCATACTGTCCTATAGTTCTGTCATTTTAAAAAATATTTTTTGGTCTGGGACTGTAGCTCAGTAGCAGAGTAATTGCCTAGTGTACATGAGGCCCTGAATTCAATGCTCAGCATAAATAAATAAATAAATAAATAAATAAATAAATAATATTTTTGAGATTTTTCATCTCTTTTTTGTTTAATACAAACACAAGCAGCAGTTTATGGGAACAAATTCTAAGGTAAAGTCCACCAATTATTCATATGCATAACTTACAAAAATTAAGCTCATATATTAGTTAGTTGATCAATTAATTGAATTAGAAATTCAGTAGAGTAATTCTGAATTAAAAAATGTATAAAATGCTGGGTGTGGTGGCACATGCCTGTAATCCCAGTACTTGGGAGGCTGAGACAGGAGGATCACAGGTTTGAGGACAGCCTCAGCAACTTAGTGAGGTTCTCGGCAACTTAGAGAGACCCTGTTTCCAAATAAAAATTAAAATAGGTCTGGGTGTATAGCTTGGAGGTAGAATGCCCCTGGGTTCAATCCCTGGTACCACTAAATAAATAAATAAATAAATGTATAACAAGAGACATGGGGGCAAATTTTCCCTGGCCACTTAATTCTCCATTCCAAAGGCAAAAAAAATTTTCTGTTACTTGAGTATCTTAAATATATTACCTTATATATTTTCAATTATATATATACATATGTATATTTATCGATTTTCCTTCTTTCCCTCATTTGCACAAATAATCACATACTGTATGCACTCTGCTACTTCATTAACAACAATTATATTCTAGGACTTCTTCCATATTAACATAGAAAAATTCTTGTACTAATTTTTTTTGTGTGGCACTAGGGATTGAACCCAGGGGCATTCTACCTCCTAAATACACCCCCAGCCCAATTTTTATTTCTTATTTGGAAACAGGGTCTCGCTAGGTTGATGAGAGTCTCACTACATGCTGAGTCTGTCCTCAAAGCTGCAATCCTCCTGTCTCAGCCTCTCAAGTACTGGGATTACAAGTGTGCACCACCACGTCCAGCTTTATACTATTTTTATGAATTGTCTGAATTCCATAATGTGGATAGATCATAATTTATTTAACTGTTTACTTATAAGGATATTCACATTGGTTTCAATCTTTTGTTTATACAAACTGCTTCAGTAAATAACTTTGCACATCTGACATTTTTATATATATAAACTTATTTTTTGGTAAAATTCCTACAAGTGGATTTGCTGTATCAAAGGTATGCATATTTATAGTTTTGATTGTTATTGTAAAGTTGATCTTCATAAAGTATACCAATCTAAACTGTTACCAGCTATGTATATATGAGAAAACCTATTTCTCTGCATTGTGGCCAACATAGTAGTATCAAATGTTTTAATCTCTGCCAGTCTGAGGTGAAAATGCCATTTGAGTATAGTTTTATTGGTGTTTGTTGATATCAAAATCATTAATGATATCATGTTTGTTGATATCAAAGTCATGAAGGAAACAATAGGCTTTGCTGTTGACTAAATTTTTATGTTTTCACAGAGTTTATGTGTTGAATACTAATCCCCACTGTAGTTGCAGAACATTTTTTGTATGCAGAACATTTTTTGTACATTTATTATTATTTCTGACTTAGCATATGGATCATCCTGGAGACTGTTGCTTGTGCTCTTCTGTATTCTGATATTATGAGGGGTGAGGCTGCTGTTATATAGATGCCTATTGGGTCCAGGTGATTTACAGAATTCTTGATGTCCTCTATTTTTCCTGTTGATCTATGTCTAATTGCTTGGTTCAGTATTAAAAGTGCAATATTAACTTCTCAATATTTATGGTTGAATTGTCCATTTCTTACTTCAATACTCTCAGTTCTTGCTTCATGTATTTTTAGACTGTTGTTAGGTGTATTTCTTGATAATTGATATAGCTACCTGATGAATGAAAACTATTATCATTATAAAATATCCTTCCTTTTGATCCTTATAAAATCTCTAGTATTTTTTGTTTTAAAGTCTATCTTGTCTACTATTAGTTTAGCCCCTCCATTTATCCTCATGGTATGGTTTGTAAATGTTGTGGATACCCCACTCAAAATTTGTTTTGGATGTCAAGACTGATAACACTATAAGCAACTCAATTGAACTCCATATTCCCTTCCCCTGCATCTCTACCATACTGTTCCCCTTCCCTTTTCTTACAGTATATGAAGTGTCATTGGTCCTAGAGATCAGTTCTTCATTTACTCACTAGATTCTAACTAATCATAATAACTAAGCATAATATTCTCGAGTTCCATCCATTTTCCTGCAGATGACATAATTGTGTTATTTTTATGGCTGAGTAGAATTTCATTGTGTGTATATACCATCATTTCATAAACCATTTGTTGTTTGTATTCTTGAAGATTGCCATTCTAACTAGGGTAAGATGGAATCTCAGTATCATTTCGATTTGCATTTCTCTGATTGCTAATGATTTTGAACATTTTTCTCATATATTTATTAGTTGTTTGTATTTCTTCTAAGTGTATGTTCAGATCCACTTAGTTGGGTTCTTTGGGTTTTTTTTAGTATTGAGTTAAGCTCTTTATATATTCTAGATATTAATCCTCTATCAGAGGGGTAACTAGTGAAGATTTTCTCCAATTCTGTAGGCTCTCTCTTTAGGTTCTTGATAGCTTCCTTTGCTGCACAGAAGCTTTTTAGTCTGATACAATCCCATTTATTGATTTTTGTTTTTATTTCCTGGGCTTTGGGGGTCTTACTGAGGAAGCCTCTACTGAGTATTCTTTCTATTCCTGTGAATGGCGATGTTGATATTTTAATAGGAATTGCATTGAATCTGTATATCGCTTTTGGTAGTATGGCCATTTTGTTGATGTTTATTCTGCCTATCCAGGAACATGGGAGGTCTTTTCATCTTCTAATGTCTTCTTATATTTCTTTCTTCAGTGTTCTGTAGTTTTCATTATAGAGGTCTTTTACTATTTTGTTTTAGTTGGTTGATTGCTTGGTCAATCCATGAGATCATACACTCTGTGAAAGTAAGATTTTTTTTTTCCTGTCTAACTCATTACTGTATCTCCAGAGTAGGAACCAAGGCATTGAATATATAGGTTGTAGGTAAGTGACTTCTGTCTTTTATTTTTTTATTTTTTTTTTTTTGTGGTGCTGAAGATTGAAACCAGAGGCATTCTACCTTTGAGCTACACCCTCCAGTCCTATTTTATTTTTTATTTGGAAACCGGGTCTCCCTAAGTTGCTGAGAGCCTCACTAAGTTTCTGAGGCTGGCTTTAAATCTGGGATCCTCCTGTCTCAGCCTCCTAAATATTGGGATTACAGGCATATGCCACCACACTCGACTGGTAAGTGACTTCCTAAATCATTAGTGAAGAAAAAGGCAATAGTAGGCCCAGTACTGAGTCTTGGGAGATGCCAATAGGAGAAAACAAGAAAAGAAAGGGAATTTATTATCAAGTCTTAGTGTCCTTAGTCTCCATTCACTATATTATCCACACACTTCCTCGGTGATTTCATGTACTCTCATGCACTTTATTTTTACTCATAGATTCAGTCATTGTCACACTACATCTTCAGGCTAACCTTCTCTCTGCCCCATTCAAAATAACAGGATAAGGAGAAATTGTAGGATTTTTAAATCAGAAAGGGACATATTCTCAAAATAATGCTCAAAATTTCAATTAAGCTAGCATTTCAAGATTTTGGTGACAGAAATTGCATGACAGATACCCTTAGCATTAAAAAGTAGATCCAATGTGCCAAAGCTTCCAACTTTGGTTAGCAGTGTAAATTTTCCGAAAGATAATAAAAACTACCAGCAGTTCTCAGTAGATTCCCATATCTACCTTCTGAGGCTGCTTTGCCCTGGCAGATTTCTAAATCTCAAAGTTTTCTAATGTACTTTACTCATATGTTCTATAAGGTAAAGGGACTGTGCCCACACAAAAGAAATTAATCAAACCAGAGTTACAAGTATAATGAAAAAATTGATATCACATGCTGTAAATGTCTTGGCTCTGTTTTATTGGTTTGAACAAGAAGAAATGATGCTCTCTAGCTAATGAAAACCTGTGGAGAAGAGATATGAAAAGTGAGGGGAGATGATATTGCACACCTGCCATGCAACCAAGGACAGATGACAACTGTCCTGGATGACAACTACTGTTGTGTATGTGTATCTAGCTTTTCTAGTATGACCAATGCCTTTCCCTCCATCAGCACCAGGGCTGACTGTTGAATGACTTTGATGGGTGAGGTGCATTGTGTTATCGGAGATGCAGCAATAAATTAGACACACAAGCCTCTGATCTCTGGAAGCAGACACTACTTGAGATAAATAGGCAGTAAACAAAAACCCCAAGATGAGTTCTTATATAATGCGATAGAGGTTATGCTAGAAAGACTCCGCGAGGAACAGCTAATGCAGGGCTGCAATCACACGTGTCAGGGTGAATTCGCTTCTCTGATTCTTGCCAAAGTGATAATTGTCTGGGGGAAAGGCTTGAATGGTAGTAGGAGAGGAAGGAGAAGACCAGGGCACCAAAAATCTCAGCTCTGATAGAGAGACACCATCAGGTAGAAAACAAACAGCAGGTAAAAAACAGATGCCAGAAAGAGAAGTGAGGATCCTCATGAAAAGCCACAGCCTGCAGTTTCCCAGCCTTGCCTGTCTACAGTATTGCTGCATTTACCTGCCACAGACGCTGACTGGGTCATCATGACATTAACCTGTGAGTGTTTTTCAGCATTGACTAGCCTGACCTGTTGCTTACATGCCATATGAGTAGTGCTCTTAATACCTTCTTAGGCCATAAACACAATACCTGGCCCACACCAACCTATCACTTCCTCCCAGAGATTGTCACAGAAGCCTGTACATCAGGTTGTCTGAGAAGTCACCCTGCCTGTGTGACCCTGCACACCGTTGAAGTACAATCAAAGGAGTGCTAGCCTCTGATGTAATACAAATGCTCTCTTCTCAAATTCACTCGCTCCTGTTTGATTTAGGGTTGCATAGATTGTCAAGACCTGCTTTTGTGAGCGCAGATCAGGTCAGGATGGATAAATGAGTGAATCAAAAAGCCAGTCTGACCTGAGAAGTGTCTCATCTATTGCCTTGAATACGATACAGATCAAAAGCTTATTATGCCGTGATTTTTAACTTTCTTCACTTATCTATTTGAAGCAGATAAACTATTAATGTTAAGATTTTGACATTTAACTTCAAGCCTGAGAAGAATAAGGGAATGTGTTATCCTGTAGTTTCCAAATGGGCTTGGGATTTTGGCTAAATATTTCTCAAGTTATGTCTAACCAACAGAGACTTGTATGTTCTAAAATGATGGGAATATGGCACTATATTCACAATTATTTTAAAACGATAATCTTTTCACCCATCCTTTTTTCCCCACAAAACAAGCGATAGAACCTAGAATTTCCCTTTCCTAAGACAGATCATAGGAGCTAAGCTTCCTCTGCCTCTCTGTGTAAGCGCTGGCCATAAGGAAATTCTTTGACCTACCTTGTTTGATAGTAAATAATGAGACCTCCCCATAACAGAGAGGGTCTTAATCCATGCCCAGGAGAAGAAATACTGCACAGAAAGGCAAGAAAGAATCTGAACAGACAGGCTTTGCTGGGTTTCCCCACTCAAGTTGGTTTTTTTTGAACAATCACATTTCTACATGGTTGTACATCCTTCAATCATACTGACGAAATGAAGTCTCCCTGAAAACCAGCATCCAGATAGATAAACATGTGGAGGCTCCTGGAGGGTGGTATATCTAGATAGGGCTTTATTTATATTTATCTGTCTTTTTGTTCCAGTGGATTTATTATCAGCCACAATCTCTTCCGTTCTTGGTTCTTCCCCATTTTTTGTTTATATTTTTTGTTTTCCAGAATTACAATTGAATATGTGTTAGACTTCATTCTACCTTTTAGACTGATGACTGCTCTTTCATATTCTTTTATTTTTAAGTATATCCAGGTTGCATTCTAAATAACAAAATTTTAGCTCTATTTTCTAGTTAATTAGTTTTTTCCATTAGTTATCCTACAAACAACTGATTTTCAAATTCCAATAATTATATTATTATTTCTGGAAGATCTCTTAGTTATCAAATATACCTGAAAGTACATTATTTCTTGTTCATTTTTTAGATTATAGCTTTTATTTGTTTGAATGCATTAAATATACTTATTTTATATTCTTCATTTGAAAATTTCAATATCTAAAGTCCCAAGAATTCTAAATGTATTTTTGTTTATTGTTTCTTGATGAAAATGTTTATCCATATATTTGGGGTTTTTATTATGAGAGCACGATCAATTAAATTTATCTTTGGAAATCTTGAGGATAAATGTTCAAATTATGGGATGATTAAATCAGGATAAATTTCTAGTTTGGTGCTTCATATTTTAAAATGTACAATCTAGTTGTTAAAAAAAATTCAGTGCTTGCCGGGCATGGTGGCGCACACTTGTAATCCTAGTACTTGGGCGGCGGAGACCGGAGGATCTGGGTTCGTGGCCAGCCTCAGCTACTTAGTGAGGCCTCCACAACTTTGTGAGACCCGGTTTCAAAATAAAGGATAAAAAATAGGGCCGGGGGTGTAGCGCAGAGGTAGAACGCCCCTGGGTTCAATCCCCGGTACCACAAAAAAATAAAAAATTCAGTGCCCATTATTTTGTATCTGCTAGTCTCTAATTAGTGAAGTATAAAACATAATGATCACTTCTTTTATTCCAGACAGCATATGTATAAACATAGTATAAAATTAAATTTGTTTATATATATTATATATATCTTATTTCTCAGCATCCACATTTAGTATCAATTGATAGCCAGGTTCCCACTATCTCTCACTTCTGACTCATTTTTATATTGAGCTTACCATCTACTAAATCTCTAAATGTTTTCTGTATGTACTGCCATTTAATTGTATCACTCATATTCTATACTAGTTATATTTTTTGACTCAAATATATGATGAATTTATATTTTTTTCCTTTTTTAAATTTTTTTTATTGGTGCATTGTAGTCTCACATCACAATGAGTATCAGTTTGGTGTTAACATACATGCACACAGC